>PPJE01000024.1:0-174066 GCA_003707475.1 Geotrichum albidum
TGATTCTTGGTATGGATTTGTCCATCGCTTCAGTTAGGGCTAGTTCCAATTTCTCGGCTACTTGGTCGATTTTCCATTCGACTTTAAGGTTTGCTGGGGTAATGTTGAGTTTAGTAATAGAGTTTGTTAATTCCTTATCGAAGGCTTCCCAGTCTGCGTTGTTTGTATTGTATCCTTTTTGTGTTTGGTGATACTGCTGGCCCAGGTCAGCTTCGTTTAGGTGTAAATCCCATTCTTGGAGATAATGATCTGAAAACATATCATCTCTCTTTGAACGAATTCCGTTTGTGATATAGTCTATTTTTATGGCTATCTCAGAGTTAGCATAGACAAGGTCGATAACATTACCTTTTCTATGCGTTTTGATATCTTGGGGTGAACATAGTTGGAATCCATGTTCGTCCATCCAGTTCACTGTTTCTTCTGCCAATCTATCGTTTCTCGCACTTATCAGAAAGAGTCAATCACGTGATATTTTTAATAGCACAATCAATAATTATTACAATTCAGAAATTTTTGTTAAGAACGCTCCATTGGCCAAATGGTAAGGCATCCGCCTCCTAAGCGGGAGACTGCGGGTTCGAGTCCCGTGTGGAGCTTTTTTTCAATTTTCAGAAATTAAAAGGATTCTAATGACGGCTAACTTTTTATAAAATCAAGAAATCTTTGGTCATTTTATCATTGTTTGAAGCTCGTTGAGTTGAATAGATAAAATGTTCTAGAAGTCGTCATTTTGAAAAAGTACTTCAACATACCCCTAATATATTACGTGTTACCCTACTCAGAGATTTCAAGTGTATTGAAACGTTGCCCACAAAAAAATTTTCAATTTGGATTTTTCTACTTTTCCTTCTTCTTTCTTCATTGATCGCATCAGATTTATTTATTTCAATATAACAACCATGGGTTTCTCCGATTTGACTTCTCCTGCTGGTACGTGATACGCAAAACTTTTGGGGTTGAATTGAAGTGCAAAGCTAACATTACAGGCCTCGCCTCTCTCAACACTTTCCTTGCTGACAAGTCTTACGTTGAAGGGTAAGTCAACTTTGATTTAATTGACTGCTCAGTAGCTAACTCTTAGTTCTAGTGTTAACGCTTCTCAAGCTGATGTCGCCGTCTTCAAGGCTGTAGCTTCCAAGCCTGATGCTGCCAAATACCCCAACGCTGCTCGTTGGTACAAGCACATTGACTCTTTCTCTGCTGAGTTCGGTGCTCTTGCTGGTGACAAGTCCGCTAAGGCTGCTGACTTTGGTCCTGCCGCTGCCGCTGCCGCTGAAGAGGAAGATGATGATGATGTCGATCTCTTTGGTTCTGATGATGAGGAAGTTGACGAGGAAGCTGAAAAGATCAAGCAACAAAGACTCGCTGAATACGCTGCTAAGAAGGCTTCTAAGGGTGCTAAACCTGCTGCCAAGTCCATCGTTACTCTCGATGTTAAGCCTTGGGACGATGAAACTAACCTTGACGAACTCGTTGCCAACGTTAAGGCTATTGAAATTGACGGTCTTGTTTGGGGTGGTTACCAATTCATTGCTGTCGGATTCGGTATCAAGAAGCTCCAAATCAACTGTGTTATCGAAGATGACAAGGTCTCCTTGGATGACTTGCAAGAGACAATTGCTGAAGATGAGGACCACGTCCAATCTTCCGATGTTGCCGCTATGCAAAAGCTTTAAGTAAGCAGGAGTGTACTTTTAGATGCTTAACGAACCAGAAATATTAATTGATTTTTAATTTTTGTTAATTATCATGAACTTGCAAATGTATTTCTTATTTCGAGAATTAAAGCTAGGGTGATAGATATTTTAAATTATGGAGACAAGAATCGTTGATACCATCAAGATTCTTGAAAACTATATTCTGGATTAGGTAATAACCCTCTGTCTTTGATAGTTCCTTCTGGGTCGACTAGTGTGCCACTGTCAACAAATGTAGAAACCGTACCTGGTGTCGGAATAATTACTGTTTGATCACTTATAGGTCTATCTAACTCATCTTGATGGTAATTCCTAGAGTATTTTTTGCGCAACTCAGCTTGTAATATTGACTCTTGCGGTGTAAAGTCTGAATCTAACTCTGCACTTTGTAGCTCAACAGTTGTGGGAGAAAGGTCTTCTTCAAAAGACTTGCAATACATATCCAGGTCGTCATCAGTACTGTTTGATATCTTTAATGGTAAATTTGCTCTTGTTGTATTTTGAAGAAACTCCTCGTCATCAGTTGCGCATGGAGAATTCAAATGTGCAGGTTCTTGACTTTGTACTTCTTCAGTATCAGCTTGGTGATCACTAGTGCTAGAAGAATAGAAAGAAGAGTCTGAAACTGATCGTTTAGATGGAGGAGGTTCAACTGAAGAAGAGTATTCAGACATGGAATCTGAAGGAACTCTACTTCTAGGAAAGGTTATATAGTCAAATTTTTCAGGATCATCAAAATTGAGATCGACAGTATGTCCAAACATTGATTCATTGTCAACTTTAAAAAAATCAGATTCAGATTCTCTTTTACTAGGTAGTCCACCCAATCTTCCATTGTATGTTTGTGCAATTCTTCGAGGTACTCCAGAAACAACAGTGCCAACTTTACCGAATTTCTGTGCATGGCTTTTTCTTTTAGCCTGTATGAGATCTTGTAGAAGTTTAATCTCTTCAGTAAGTTTCTCTTCATCTTCATCATAATTCCTAATAGGCTGCTTCAATTTTTCCAACTCTCTTTCCAAAACTTCTTTTAGTCTCATTTCTTTAGACATTCTAACTTTCATTTTTACTACTGCTGCATAACCGGCTACAATGAATTGATCCAATCTTCGATTTGCAGACAGAATACTTCCTTTCAGTCCTGATATAACACTAAGACACCATTCTCTAGTTTCTTGCATTGTGACGCCATCTCTAAATCCTTCATCCAAAATTCTGTCAAGGATAGGCTCTAAATCTTCTTTTTTGTATGGAGGTATCGATGGTTCTACTTTCCTCAAGTCTTCTAGAAGCTGATAAAACTCTACAGCTATAACTTGTAAAGCGGCTTGTTTCTTCTTTTCTCTGTTTAAAGTTTCCTCACGCGGATCCTGACCTTTTTTTAAAAGATTTTTGCGATAGACATCAAACGGGTTTTCGTGTCCATTTTCTCCAAGTTGGTTTTTGAAGAGTCTAATCACAGAAGGCTGAAAAGTGCTATAATAGCAAACTCCTTGTGAAGAAGTCATTTGTTCATTTGAGCTTTCCATCCATGCAAATTTTAAATAACAGAGCGATAAAAAATCAAAGATTATTTGAAATGGATTGAATCACCAGCAAATTTCAAGATTTTGCTGTTTATTAGCTAACTTTCTACTTGTTGAAGATTTTGTTGTTTATTAATCAACTATCTGCTTGTTGGAGATTCCGTTGTTTATTAACCTACTACTTGGTTGTTGGAGATTTGATTTTGTTGTTTATTAACCTACTATTTGCTAGTTGGAGATTTTGTTGTTTACTAACCTACTGTTTGCTAGTTGGAGATTTTGTTGTTTACTAACCTACTGTTTGCTAGTTGGAGATTTTTTTGTTTACTAACCTACTATTTGCTTGTTGAAGATTACAATTTAGTTGTCCAACGTTCTGCTATAACTTTGTTAGCCAACTTTCTGCTAGTTCTTTGATATCGTGTTTGTGATATTCATCTCCCAGACCGTGCTTGTTACGAGATTCTGTCGTTACCCGAGCAACAGCCATAAATATGTACGAGTCATGTGATTAATTTCTTTCGCGATTTGAGGCTCAAATTAAACTTAAAGCTGCGCAGGATGACATCATGTTTATACAGATGAATAGTCACCTGATTTTAAAGTGCTTATCTCTGAAAGCGCCAAAAAGAGACGAAAAGTCCTCCAGTGAAAAGAGCAGAATCTTTTCCTTCTCCCCATCATCTACTCAATTCAATTGGGATCACTAGGAATAGGAGTTTCCTTGGGTATATTCAACGACTGAGGAAGTGCAAGTTGATTTTGTGATCAAGACATGAAAAGTGAGCAGTTAAACTATGAGTTAAGAAAGCTCAATTCTATAGCACAGGTTTCGACTCTTTCAGGCAGAGAGTTAGTGAGCACTGAGCAGGTGTTTCCTGGTACGTTTGGGATGGCGTTTAATGAGACAGATCAGCTAGCGAGATCGCTGAAACTGGGAGCAATCAAGAAAGTAGTGATATCAGGAGGTGGAGCAGTTGTTCAGACCAAGATTCAGCTTCGAGAAGCGAGTCGCGAAGTATTACTGACGACTTCCATGGCTAGGAGCATGGAGAAGGCTATTCTTGCAGACATGATGGTAACAAATGTTGTGAAGAGGGTTTCTGGTTCGAATCCGTGATTCGGCTTTTTTATATTTTTATTATCCGCATTTTATTCACTTTGCTCTTGGGCACATCAACTTCAGGCTTTTTACAAGCAGGCATTTTCAACGTCTTCTCTGGACTATTTTTGGCACATTTTTTTTATAAAATCAACACAATTGACGATCAACTCATATTTAAGGATTATTGAAGGACTATTCAAGGATCATTTAAGGATTATTGAAGGATTATTGAAGGATTACTGAAGGAGTACTGAAGGATTATTTAAGGATTATTTAAGGATTATTCAAGGATTATTCAAGGATTATTCAAGGATTATTCAAGGATTATTCAAGGATTATTCAAGGATTATTAAAGGACTATTTAGTGATAATTCAATGATTATTCAATAATTAACATTTGTTTCTTGTATAAACTTGTATGGCTTCTTGATGTTTGTATATTTTAGTACCCCCTTTTTTTATTTTATTTTATTTATTCTTATTCATTCATTATATTCATTTATTTATTCAATTAATTCAATTATTATGTTCATTTATTTATTCATTTAATTCATTAATCCATTTGTTTTTTTATTTTGTTCATGTTGTTTATGTTGTTTATTTTGTTTATTTTGTTTATTTTCACTTTTCAATGCATTTCTGTAGTCGTGTTCCCTAACCAAATACCGCTTCTTTTAATCCTTCTACTTAACTTGTTTTCTTCTTCTACACTTCACACTTCACACTTCACACTGATATTAATAGATCAAGATACTAAGTGACAATGGCAGAAAGACACTCAATATTCGGCTTGGTGCTGTGGTTTATTCCTTCTACAATCTTGATTTACGGTTTTGTACGTCGTTCTGTTTCATATTTAGCCCTATTTCTAACCTCCCTTAGATCATTGTGCTCATCCAAATTTTTAAACATACGCCACGAAAACCATACTCATCGGAACATCAGTACTTAACTAACAACAAAACTGGAAAAGCTGAAGACTTACCACTTTCTGCAGACGCAGCCACTGGAGGAATCAACCTTTCAGTCATTGTCCCGTGCTATAACGAAACTGGTAGATTAAAACTTTTCCTCGATGATGCATTCCCTGTCCTCACTAAGCTGTTTCCAAACTCCTGGGAAATCCTATTAGTCGACGATGGCTCGACTGACGGAACCACTGAATACGCCATTGACTGGGCGCGTAAACACGAACTCACACCTGGCGTGTTGAGAGTTTGTAGATTAGAAAAAAATCGCGGTAAAGGTGGTGCAGTTTCTCATGGTATGAAGCACTTTAGAGGCAACTGCGCCATTTTTGCAGACGCTGATGGCGCATCTCATTTCCCGGACATTGAGAAATTGTTAATGAAGATTGGTGATTATAAAAAACCATGTGTTGCTATCGGTTCAAGAGCCCATATGATGCAATCAGACGCAGTTGTGAACAGATCATTGATTCGAAATGTATTAATGTATGGATTACATTTTCTAGTTTATATCTTTGGAATCAGATCAATCGGGGACACGCAGTGCGGTTTCAAATTGTTCACTCGGCCAGCTGCTAATGAGATTTTCCCTTATATGCATACAGAAGGATGGATTTTCGATGTAGAAATCCTACTCATTGCCTTGAGAAAGAAAATTCCTGTCAAGGAAGTCCCTATTTCCTGGCATGAAGTGGACGGATCAAAGGTGGATTTGGCCAGAGATAGTATCAAAATGGCTATTGACCTTATCATTACCAGACTTGCTTATTTTGTTGGTATATACAAAGACCACACACCCAAATCATCAAAATTCAAATCAAAATTCAAGTCCAAATCCAAATGATTTCACGACCTGCTCATAGATAAGCATCAAACCTAATCTTAATACAATATCTATTGAGGCAGTATTCGGGTCGAGAATTTTTTACTGAGTGAAACAAGATCAAGTTATTCTGTAACAAGACAATTCAAAAAATGCAAGAAATTTCTCACGGTATCAAATACAATAGAATATACTAAGAGTGTCCGGATTTCGATATTTCGCTTATATTTGAAAAGACTATGAATACTTGAAAATTATCATTTTTATTATCGTTTTTATATCATTCCAATGATTTGAATTATCAAATATCTTTTTAATATTGTATTTATGATTTGAATCATCTTTTTATATCTTTTAGATTCCTTTCAATATATTTTTAATGGGTTGAATTATATTCATCATTTGGATTCTCTAAATTATATCTGTATTTTTATGAAATGATACCTTATTAATCAGTTGAATTGTGAGAATTAAATGATTTCGCAAACTTTTAACCTCTGGTATGCGCAGCTAACCAATTCGTTCATGAATATCTTTAAACAGAGTTTACGATGCCACAACATTTAAACACAGTCATTCTACAGCTGTTGTTGACTTAACACAAAATGTAACGCATCTAACAAGTAGCCTATCTAACAAGTATCGCGTCTGACAAGTAGCACGTCTAAACTTTTAGTTCAATCATTATACTGTATGATTTGGTTCAATCAGCCAACTCAATTATTATTTCCGACTCTCAAATTAGTTGTATTCAGTTTATTATTTATCATTTCTTAATTTGATAACCAAAATATCAATTTTTTAACTCAGCTCACAATTTTAACAATATTGTTATTCATTCTGTATTCTTGCATCGGAATCATTGTTACACAAAAAAGCATTTTGAAATAATGAAAAAATATATAATTTGATTCAGCAAAAAACACATTCTAAATATTTAAATATGTTTTTCAATGTAAAAAATGAAATTCCCTTTAATTATTAGAAAATCGTTATTTCTACAGCAGCTTTTACTTGGTAATTCGGTACACTTCAATATAAATTGTGTTTTGGAGTCCACCAACCTGTAAAAAAAAATTACTCAGCAAATAATTTTTTCATGCTTCATATTATTAATACATTATGTCAGCAAAAAACGTGATATTTCTTTAGATTTAATTTATAATTAATAACATTTCAAAAAAATTTTAAGAAGCCTTGCTAGCTCAATCGGTAGAGCGTGTGACTCTTAAATATTTATTAAAGTCATCACAAGGTTGGGGGTTCGACCCCCCCGTAGGGCTTATAATTTTTTGAACGTTAACTAAATCTCTAAATATGTGTGCCACTGCCCATTAACCTTCGGATAGAGTAGCAAAAAAGCATGCAAAAGAATTCTTTTTAATATGGATCAAAATTATCATGATACAATTTTTAAACTGCATATGGCTTTGAAATCTCTATGTTTTACAGTTCTCGGTTGTATCATGATATGATGGAACTGCCTTTAATATGGTATTCAGAAGGCGTTGTTGGTTTGTCACGTGTATTATACAACGCCTTCTGTTCTGGGAAAAAAAAGACGAAATGGTACTATTTTCCTTATTAGATTGTATTTCCACCATGACCCAAAAAAAGCCTTTCCGTTTTAACCTTTTTGAGAAAAATCCGTAAATGTCTGGATCAATTACATCATTTATTTCTTGAAATGGAAACACGCTCTTATAGAAATTTGTTTCTTCTACAAAAAAGCTCTTGAAAGTTGCAAAATTCCGTCTTGCTATATACCTATGAGTATTATCAATGAGTTATATGAGCTTTACTAAACTTCTGACATCAATTTCTTTGTTTTCAACACTTTTAGGGTGTAGATAATCCTAAATAAAACTGGAACACCAATATAATCAACATATAACAGTGTCACAAGCTGTCAACATGAAAGAAACTAAAATCACAATGGGCTCTACTCAACCAAGGTTAAAACGCATGGAAAGACAAAGGGTGGCTAATTGAGTTTAAAGACCAGTGAGGGTCTATCATTTAAATAATATTCTGATTGCTAATCGACTCTGGAATTCATGAACAACTTTTTACTGATATAAATATGTGCCTGTAAACCTTTTCAAGACTGCATGGAACAAACTTTCAATTTTATTAAGCATTAAGCTCCTAGTAAAGGCGGAGTGGCAAGTCATGATTTCGTGGCGTCACCAATTACGTCAATAATAATGTCTATTCGATTCAAATTCACAAGCAAAACTTCATTTGTAACTTGAGTGAGAATTTGAGAATTTGAGAATTTGAGTAAAAATTTGAGTAAGAATTTGAGTAGGAATTTGAGTAGGAATTTGAGTAGGAATTTGAGTAGGAATTTGAGTTGAACATTTGTAGGAACATTGGTAGGATTGCAGTTAGAATCTCATACAAAAAACATTCCAAAACTCACAAACTCCTCAAACCCACACGAAATCCATACGGAAACCATTCCAAAACTCACAAAACTACACAAAAAATCAAACAAAACCCATTCCACAACTTCACAAAACTCATTCAAAAACTTTTCTGAAACAATATCGAAACCACATATTTAATGTTCAGTTTTTAATTATTCATTTGATTTAAAATTCATATATAAAGATAAGTAAAATATCATAAATTGCGTCAGAACTTAGTAGTCTGATAAGCTGAATTGCTTATTTGGAGATGGCGTTCTTAAGAGCTTCAGCCTTCATCTTGTCGTTAAGACCTTTGGCATCAACACCGCTCTTCTCAAGAGTTTCAAAAACCTTCTTTTGTTGACCTTCAGGCAAATTGATTCCGGGAAGTCCTTGAGTAAATTGTCCGGAACTACCGTCCTTGCTTTCAGAAGGCATAACAGTGGCTTTGAGTTTATCCATTTTTAATAATTTGTTCTTTAAAGGTCTGATGTATGATAAAATGGTATATGAGAGTAATTTAATGTCTCTCTAGTGTTTGTGGAATTGAGCTTCCTTTTATATTTTATTTCTCCAGAATTAATTGAGTTCTACCGCGTAAGGCCGTGGTAAATCAAGTTTACCTCTGTCCGTTTTGTTCCACTTCTTTCCTGCGCTCTTCCCTGGTCTGACTCGGCTCCAGTTGAGTTTAGAGCCAAACCTTCTTTGCCTCCGGAGTTTTATGCTGCCAAAGCTACTACATGAACTCTGCCTGAGGAACCTAACCCTGGATATCGCGCGATGAACAAAAAGTTGACTTGAAAAAATACACCCAACAAACAGAGCATAGAATAAGTGGTTGATAGCAGGTAAACATCTTCTGGTATTCAAGTGCAATTCCTCATAATTGCATCATGTTTAAATTTAAAACTCTACTAGATCCTTTGATTGCAAACCAGTCTCTACTATCATTCCCTTCGCATAATATTCTAATTGACCTAGGCTGGGATCACTCACTCAGTGAATCCGTTCTGGCTCCTCTGCTTGAGATTTTGTCATCCTCGCAAACCTTGGATTGTATCCTGTTATCACATCCTACTATTGAACATTTAGGTGCTTTCGCATATCTTCATGCCACTGTTCCAAAAGTTCGCGAAATCAAGGTATATGCCACTCTTCCTGTCATAAATTTGGGCCGTATTGCTACTCTGGAAGCTTACAGGTCAGGCGGATTAACTGGCCGTGTCAAAAACGAAAAAGTTACACTAAAAGAAGTAGAACGGGCTTTCGATGATATTGTACCCATCAAATACGCCCAAGAAGTTGGATTGCCGAGTAATGGCAATGCTGCAGGTTTGGTGATCACCCCGTATGGAGCAGGACACTCAGTGGGAGGAACTGTGTGGAAATTGGGTGAAGTTTTGTTTGGTAACGGTTGGAACCACTCGAGAGATGGTGTAGTTAATGGTGCAGCTTTCGTGGATAGAATCAGAGAACGACCTGGTGTTTTTGTGTGTGGTGGCAAGGTCAGTCTTGCTAAAGAGCCGCTGAAGAAAAGAAAGGAAAAGATTGTTACAATGGTAGAGGAGACTTTGAGAAAAGGAGGTACCGTGATAATTCCAAGTTCACCTGGAGGAAGAGTTTTAGAGGTTTTGCAAACAGTAGGAAAAGTAAGAAATGCGAAACTAGTGTATTTAGGATATTTGGGTAACAGGTTAATGGGTTACGCAGCTTCTATGCTGGAATGGATGTCGCAAGCTGTTATCGAGGAATGGGAAGTCAGAAATGAAAGTCCTTTTGACCCTGCAATGATGGAAATGATTGATAATGTGGAGGATGTTTTGAATGTGGATGGTCCAAAAGTTGTTATCGTTACTGGTGTAGCTATGGGTGATATAGGCTTTTCAAAAGAATTGTTTGCTAAAATGTGTACAAGTCGTGATAATTTAGTTCTGTTGACTGAAAGAGCTAACGGTGGATTATCCCAGGTTTTGTATGAAATGTGGAATAAACGGACTGAAGATGATAATAACTGTACGCAAATCGATATATCGACAAAGATCAATATTGATTACAGACAAGAAATCCCATTACAAGGTGATGAACTAGCTGAGTACTTGGAAAAGATTCGACTCGAAAAACATCAATCTGAAATTCAGTCAGCTATTGATTTACGAAATAAAAATATTTTGGAAGATGCTGAAGTGGACGGGCAGTCTTCTTCAGATGATGATGATGACGATGAAATGATTCTTTCAGGCCAACTTGATACAGCTATATTAATCTATGGACAAGGAATTTACGATTATGATGTTCGAGCTTCAAACAATTCAAAACCAAAAATGTTTCCTTATCATCAAAAAAGAAGAAGGCTAGATGATTATGGCGAGTTTTTCAGTCTTCCTGCAGCGAACCAAAAACCCAATAATTTAATAGATCATGAACCAGTACTTCCCTCACAAACAGGTGAAAGCTCGGCTTCAGGAACAAAAGAACCCAAGAAAAAAAGCGATTCTATTGTACCTCCTGATGCTGTTGAATCGCTTCGTTTGGACTCCTTAGCTCAGTCTGGACCTGCGCCAGTCAAGTTCAAGTCAGTATCAGAAACTGTGCGTGTATTGTGTTCTCTTGCATATATTGATCTTGAAGGACTCACTGATTTGAGATCATTGAAAATGATTGTTCCCCAGCTTCAACCACGACATTTTATTTTTCTTCCTCCAGCTCCTGGGTCTGTTAGCTCTGGTGGCGAAAAGGAAGTAGCTAATGTGAATGAGTGGGTAGAATACGAAGATGTAGGAAGAATTGGAAGTTCTTACGAGGTGGTGCTGAATCTACCTCTGAACTGGCAGTCACTCGGAAATGGATATTCAGTATCTCATGTTACAGGTCAAGTTGCTCAAACTACCACTAGCGATTCAGAAAGTAACTCACAAGAAAGCAATGATTTTTCTTTGGTTCCTCTCGACCAATCGCAAATTGCTCCACGACAGAACCCGTTAATGTTGGGTGATATCAAGTTGTCTGAACTTAAACGGAAATTAAAGAAAGAACACGGAATCAGGTCTGAGTTTGGAGCAGGTGGTATCTTAGTTGTTGGTAATGAAAAAAATGTGGCCGTAAGAAAAGAAGAAGATGGAGAAATCATTGTTGAAGGGATTGGCATTGGAGATGGGTTTTATAAGGTCAAAGCATTGGTTAGATCAATGTTGGCTGTTATCTAAATCATGTAAAATAAAAGATAAATACTTTAAAATCTTAGATATAAACAATAGAAATTGCAAAACAATCTTTAACAATAATTTACCTACTTGCGATCTGCTTCATCGTCTGAGTTGATGGAAAATTGATCGTCTTGACGATCATTGCGACGAAGAGGTACATCTGCTAATTCCAGATCCGGCACTGTTCGGTCATTTTCATTAGAATTTCTAAGTTGATGATAAGCTCTGGTATTTCTCGAAACAAAAGCCTGAGTTTTTGATTTGATACTTTGCCAAATGAGTCTTCGTCTCAATTTGCCTAGAAGTAAGTATAAAATGACCAACAAGATGATTAAAAATAAGAATGAGCCAAAGATTCGGTGGCTATTTTTTTCAAACATGTCTTCCCAATCATAATCATCATCATCATCGTCGTCATGGTCTTTATGACCCTTCTCGGGAGATTTATATTTGCCAGACTCTGCAACCTTACTTCCAGGTCTGATTTTAGAATCTAAACCAAATAACGGCTTATTTTGATTCAAGGATTCCTTGGGCCAAACACCAGAGCCTGAGTCTCGCCCAGTCAATAAATATTCTTGCTCTGCGGTAGCATAAAGTACAGCTCTGCCCAAAGTCCATGTATACTCAACTCCATTGATTTTTTCGACACTCTGCAGAGGGTTTAAATATTCAGTCAAGTCTTCAACATGAACTTTCTCTACTTTATTCTTTTCTGATAACGCATCAACCTGGGGTAACTCCAAACCTTCTTTAACCATTTCTAAAATCCAGGTAGTTTTGACACAGAGATTCTTTAGTGACGTTTCTGATAATGGTTTCTTGCGTTTTTCATTTTCTTTCAACATATCAGCCCAGTCCATTTCACAAAAGGCTTGAACCTTGGGTTCTAAATTGGAGTAGTCAAATTTACCTCCCATTTGGAATCCATCGTGTGTAGTATCCCAGTATTCACTAACACCGATCAAATGGTTGATATCAAAATCAAAAGCAGGTCGAACAATTTCTTTAACTTCTTTCACGATTGGACTCAGCAACTTTTGACATTCTTTGAAATTTCCTGTTCCTTTAAGAGTAGTAACTTTACTTTTGCTTTCCATTATATCTTCAACTTTTTGACCAGTCTCTGTCTGGTAAGATGATTCTACTCCAACAGGATCACAAGGATTCTCTCCTTTTTTGACGGCACTCAATCCTACTTTCTTTTGAACCTCATTGACGCCCATACCCAAGTAAGTTGCTGACCATACACCAAGGTTTCTTTCTTCACCAAGTTTGACTTTGTACAAATCTTCAGAGTGAGAGTCACTTTCAGTAATGTTTGGTACAAATGAAATTTGAGTTGAAGCACCACCCATTTCAACGACTCCATAAGTGCTGTGTCCTTTACCATGGTCGTGTTTTTTGGGGTCACTCAAACCACCTACCAAGTAGTTGACAGCAACCCAACCAAGAATACCTTCTTCTTCACCAGTAATAATATTGACATGCTCTCTACAGTTGGGGATATGAAAAGCGGTGTTTTTTTTGAAATAATCACAAGTTTCCACAAGCATTTCAGCTTGAACTGTTGGCTCAATAAGTCTCATACCTCCAGTAGCATGTAGAAATATAGGTGTACTGGCGTGTAGTTTTACTGGAACTATTTTTTCTGCGTATGAGAGTAGTGATTGAAAATGGTCGATACCTAATGCTGAGGATGTGCTAGCAAAGCTAGACATACCAGGCTTGACTTTCTTTACCCAGTTATGTCCTAATTTTGAAACGTTAGGAATGGAGAATGTAGGTTTTTTCGTCTTTTCGCCCTTCTTGGAGCCTTTTTTATCGTCATCATCGTCATCACTGTCTTCATCTTCAGTGTCTTCATCATCATCCTTCTTTTCCGGAGTTCGTTTCGATTTCTCTATTGTTCCAGGAACCGCTGGATAGTTGTAAATATGAATACGTGATCCACTAGATCCAGCATCGATGATTACCAGGTAGTTATAAGAATTACCATCTGAATCGACTAATGGTCCCGCTTTATCCTTCTTTGCCATATTTACTAGCTGAAAGTTTTCGTCAATTGCTGTTAATTGTAATTCACTAAAAGCCAGACAAACAAAAAAGTTAGGGTCAGACCATCCAAAAAAAAATGAAAGGGACTTAAATAGAGATTTCAATTATATTCAGAATTATACAATGACCAGGAAGCTTTGAAATTTTGATTCAAGAACAAGGCTACAAACATATGGCATAATAGTATAAAAAGGTCAATCATAATTCAATTACTAGTGATCTATCTAATTTACACTTGACCATCCAATAGTGCTTCAACAGCGCCTTGGACATTTCCACCACTTCTTCGCAAAGCTCTTACATTTCTATCGAAATCAAAGAACCCAAGCTCATTTAATTGACGTAGCTGAGATTCGTATCGTTCCTCAGGAGGTCTGGTGTCTTCTGGTTCTTGAGCAGCAGCGGAATTTCCAGCTCCTCCCAACAAACCAGCAAGGAATTCTGGATTGTATGCACCGTTATTTCCAAGTTGACCCATCAAAGAAGGATTTAAAAGACTTGCAAATGGGTTGAGAGCTGGATTAGGGCTGGTATTATTATTACTTGTATTGTCGCCAGTGGTAGTAGCACCGGTAGTAGCACCAGTAGTAGCACCAGTAGTAGCACCAGTAGTAGCACCGGTAGTAGCACCAGCGGTAGCACCAGTAGTAGCGTCACCAGGAGCAGGGAAAGAAGAAGCTGGGCCGCCACCACCCATCATATTTTGTAATTCAAGCATTTGGCGTAGAGAGTCTGGATTGGAGAGCATATTTCTAAACATGGGACTTTGAATCATGGATCTGATTTGAGGGCCCATATTTCTCAATTGAGGGTTTGAGTTAATCATCATATCGACCATACTTGGGTTGGTCAACAATGCGTCCATTTGTTCTCTGAACCCTGGCGTGCTCATCATACTCATAAGGTCATCAGGATTAGGACCAGACAAGCCGCCATCAGGACCAAACATACTGGCGTTGGGCAGGGAAGAATACCCAGCGTACCTAGCACCAGTCAAGCCAGTGAGAGGATTAGCAGGATTGGTACCAGCTGCGATATTTGAAGGGATAGCAGGAGCTGAGCCTGGAGCTGCAGAGGGTGAGTTTGCATCACTGGGAGGAGCGCCACGGATGAGATGGACTGTGTTACCTGATTGAATCTTGTAGGAGCCCAAAGTTTCAGGGTCTTTCAAGATTCTACCGGAGAAAATTACTCTTTGTCTATCAGCAGGAATGGATGATTTTTCAGCTAGAACAGTCTTGAGTTCAGCGACAGTTGATTCAGGTGAGATGCTGATTTCATATTTTTTATCTGCAGAAGATCTACGATGAGACAATTAGCAATTTTATTAGATGACGAGAGATGGAGGACATACTTGACGAGGATGTTGATATTTTCCGAAGGATCAGACATTGTATAACAGATTAGTAGATTCAAGTATTGTTGGTGATAGAAACAGGAAGAAAAAAGGTGTTGTCAAAAAAAAAAGACTATTGGAAAACAAAAAACTGTTGATTAGTTGCCAACTTTCTTTGGCTGAGACAAACTCAACCGACTTCAGAGTACGCCTAAAGTTATTATTGGAGTGAGTGTACGTTAGAAGCATTGAAGGTTGGATTTGTACGAGTTTGGGGATATCAAGCAGGTTATTAAAGGTTGATTTGGGGGTGAAATTTGGTGGCAATAGAAGGTGAGCTTAATGGATTTAATGAAATTATAATTGAGTAGACTGAGAATAAATATTGAGAATGAGATTAAATATTGAGAATGAGATTAAGAATGTGAATAAATACTGAGATTAAATACTGAAAATATGAGAATAGATATTGAGAATGAGATTTATTACTGAGATTAAATACTGTGGATATGTGAATAATGAAAATATTGAAAATAAAAATAAATATTGAGAATGAAAATGTGAATAAATTTTTGTGAATATACGGAAAATTTCTATTTTATTATGACTATAGTCTTAAAGGATATTTAGAGACCATATTATGAGACTTTTTTTCAAATTGTCTTGTAAACTGTGAAATATTTGCAGCTTTCTAAATTTACATGTTGGACTGCAGGAATAAGCGAAAACTGAATAAAACAGGGCTATTCAAGATGACGATAAGACGCACCACTGTACTTTACTCAATGTGCGTTAATTTATTGTAATTCAGCATATATTGAAAGAGCACAGATTTTTGCAATTTTTACCAAGTTACGAGTTCCGGCTTTCAAGATCAAGTGTAGAAATGGGCAGACAATATTCTTACAAAGATTTCACAGATTCTAATATTTATGCAGACTTTAGTGTTAAACTTGATGAAATTTAATGTTGAACTTGATGAAATTTAATGTTGAACTTGATGAAATTTAATGTTGTACTTGATGAAATTTAATGTTGTACTTGATATAATTTAATGTTAAATTTGATATTGAACTTGATATTGAATCTGATATTGAATCTGATATTGAATCTGATATTGAACTTGATATTGAACTCGATATTGAACTCGATATAAAATTCAATTATACACAAAAAATCAACAAATATTATTCTACAAATATATCTGAAATTAAATGCTGAAAAATGAAAAAAAATGAAGAAATTAAAAAAAAATGAAAAAAAAAAGTTTAAAAATTTAAAAAAAATTTAATAAAAATTGTACTCTGCCTACTGCTTAAGCAATATGATCGAGAACTCTTTATCCATGCAATATGTATAAAAAGATCATTTTTCAATAGTTTGCTCTTTATATGGGCGCTAGTATGATGATTTCCGTTTCGTCAACCTTCTTCAAATGTGGAGCGTTGGAAATACTTCCATATTTGTCGAATTTCGTAGCTCTGCAGCAAGTACAGTTGCGTGAAAATGGTAAATGTAATCAGCTAATGGCTAAGATGTCGGTGGTACATGGAACATGAATACGAAGACCGTGAGACAAGGAGGTAAAAGTGCAAGATATTTGCTAATAGCTGAGCACAAGTTCAACTGAATAAAAGACATGCAAATCAAAGCTGGCCTCGAATGAAATCTATGAAAATCTCGTTTGTAAAGTAGGCGTTATGCGCCTGATATTGCGGTTCTTATGCCATCTTTCACCTGGACTCGGTACTGATATGCAGCGAGGTGGACATTCTTGCCTAATTGCGCAACCATCAACTTATTTTCAGTTGCACATTCAATTAATCGAATAATCTCCAGAATGAAAAACTTTCGTAGAAACTTGAAACGTTTAAAGGGTGGAGATATTTATTATTCAATGATCGCGGATCAAGATGCAGTTTTGTTGGTAAGGTGAGTAACGGCCTTTCTCAGACCTGATAGATGGGGAAAGGCTCATAAATAATGCAGTTATTAATAAGAATGGGATGATGTACTGGAGGTTGTATGCAATAGTTTTGATAAGTGTAGGGAAGCAGCATCGTCGAGATTGCTGGGACTGCCGGCATGGTAGGCATGGTAGGCATGGTAGGCATGGCCGGCATGGCAGGCATTGTAGACATTGCTGGCATTGTCAATGTTGTTGAAATCGCTGGCAAAGACTGAGCAGTAGGACGTGAGTGGTAAAAACTGAGATTTTCATTACCATTTTTCTCACTCTTTTGACGCAAAGTACATTTGGCACGCTTGGTATGTATTGTAGAGTGGCTACTGACATCGTCGTTGACCTTTCGCTTTCTACTAAAACAAGCTTGCTGATTGAAACAAGGTCGATCAAGTGAAGTTGCTAAACTGGATCGGGATATCGGTTTTTGATAAACCGATGAAAATGACTGTGAATGAATGTTCAACCACAAGTTTAAGTGATCATACTGCCAAAGGTTCCAGCTTTGAATATCAACGTGCATTCTATAGTTCATTTTTTTAATGAAATCCATTTCCATGGTATTTAGCTTGTGTAAAGGAACCTTGGATATCTCGGACCAGGTTCTGTTGCTGTAGTTGTTATCGTGTAGATACTTGTTGGCTAGAAGGAGTGCTACTGTGAATGCTTCGTACTCGGAGCCTGCATGTCTCTTGCTAGACTGAGACGAGAGCTGCTGGTATCTAATGATGTATAGTAATGCTAAAGAAACAACGGTTGGAGGAAGCTGTGATTTTTGGATTATAGAGGTAACAAAGGATTTAAATTGACTGGAAGGAACGGTGAGATCAGAGAGTTCTACCTTCAAGGCATGCAGGGAAGGAGAGTAGCGTAGTTGATCTTGTGCCCTGGACAAAACAGATGACAATGCAGTGAAGTCATTGAACCAAAACATGCATGCAATGTTGGAGATGTTTGCAACATAATTTGAACTAGGAGCCATAAACTGGTTATAAGATATTGGCAGATTTGATGCCACAAAATGAATCAACTGTGCAGCTGATTTTTGAAAAGTTCCTTTATGATTTTCAGTGGATGGACGCTGAAGTCTTTCCAGGTGTCTGTGATTTGTAGGATTCTCGAGGGTGCCGAAGAATTCGTCGATAGCGCGTCCATAATGAGGTTTAATTGGGTGCACATGGTTAGTTGATAGCAGTACAGTGTCAGGAGTGATTGATTGTTTTACATAGTCGAAGGTTTCTGAGTGGGATTGAGAAGAGGTAGGTCCAGAGTAGGGCGAATTATCCTGAGAATGACAAGGAGTAATTGTCGAGATATGGACTGGTTTACTATATGAATTGTACATGGTTTATCCAGTGTTGATGATAATATATTGAGGAAAGAAGAGGTTTGATTACTTTATATAAATGTTGATATCATGAATGTTCCACTTCTAATAATGTACAAACGGTCAAAGATGCTCCCATTATGGTACCTGGATAGCAGCTGCTGGTAGGTATCCTTGATTCTAGAAACTGAAAAGAAATGGTACGCACATAACAAGGACAGAAAGAAAAAAGAAAGTTTGTTAGTGATTCAGGAATAGCTTCAATCTCTAAACGTGAAAAGGTGCAGTTCTTTTGAGTTGAAAGAAAAATTTGATCAGGAGTTGGGCATTTTGTTGACCTTCGGTAGAGTGGTTGGGACTGTAGGAAGTTGGACTTGAAGTAGAGATGGGTATTTTGTATGATTGAGTTGGATTTAGTGTGTATGGAATTGACTATACTTGTAATGGAATTGTAGTTATGGAATTGTTGTTATGGTATTGTAGATATGGTATTGTATGGTATTGTATGGTATTGTATGGTATTGTATGGTATTGTATGGTATTGTTGCCATGGAATATTGGTTGAATACGGTGAATACGTGAATATTTAAAGCCAGAGCCAAAAATTAAGAACAAGCTCGAGAACTACTAAATAAAGACAAAATTGAAAACTACTCAATAAAGACAAAATTGAAAACTACTAAATAACAAATTTACGAAATAAGGACAAGATTAACAAAAGTTGGAGCTTAACTTTTATAAACTTAAAACGACATTCACTAAATAAACCGATGCCTATTGTCGAACCAAAACGCCACCAAATTCCTAAAACCTCCTTGGCCCTGATTCAGTGTTTATCGTCAATAGCAACCGTAAAAAATGTATAAAAAGAACTGTTTTCATCTCACTGCGCGCATATCCAAACCCACCCCATCCAAAGCTGGATTGGATCATCAGATGGTGACAAGTCGGAACCGGACAAAGAATCTCTAAATGCATGTTTTATCATCTTGTCATGATTTTTGTTTTTGTTCACATTGAATATAAAATAAAAAGTGCAATATATTGATTTAAAGACAATAATCCATAAACATAATAATCCATAAAGATAATAATCCATCAATCACTAACAATCCAACAATCCAACATTCATTAACAATCCAAAACTCATACATTTGTTGACAATAGCACAAGTCCAAATTAAGACCGTTTTAAAACTTTATTAAAGCAAAAAAACCGCTTTGAGAATAGCTTTACGCCAAGTAAAACCCGGTACCGACTGCTCTCGTCGGTCTTCTCAAAACCCGGTCTCAAGTTTTCAAATATATTAGGTAATCCATCAGACTCTCGGTCTGCAAGTGAAGCTAGACTGTTTTATTCCTCTTCTCCTCCTCACTCTCCAACATCGCAATGGATTACCATCTAGTAGTACTTGTCCATGGGTATGATGTTCTCAGCTTGGATATCTTCAAACCAACTAACTTAAAGTTCATACAGCCTCTGGGGCACAACGCACCATTTTGACTACATTAAAGAACAAATTGAACTGAAATACACTGAAACATTAGCCTCGGCTACTGAAGGACGGCAAACAAAACTGGTTGTTCATGTATCCAACAGCTTTGAAGGCTACTATACGTACGATGGTATTGATGTTTGTGGGATTCGTGTTGCCAACGAGATCACTGAAAAAATCAAAGAATTGAATCAAGATGGTAACAAAGTTACGAAGCTATCTGCTGTTGGCTACTCTCTGGGCGGACTGATTTCGAGATATGCCCTCGGTCTTTTGAACATTAGAGGTGTTTTTGATACTATTGAGCCTGTCAATTACACTTCGTTTGCATCACCTCACGTTGGCGTTCTTGCTTTGAGTACGGGTATAGCTTCAAGACTGTTTAATTACTTTGGCTCTTACTTCTTAGCTTATACTAGTAAACAGCTCTTTCTCTGTGATAAAATCCCAGTTCACCACAGTAAGCCGTTACTCTACTGTCTAGCAGATCCGTCACTTCCTTTTTATCAAGCTTTGTCAAAGTTCAAACAGTGCTCATTATATTCAAATGCCATCAATGACCATCGAACTGAGTTTTACACTGCGAGCATCAATCAGTCGGTAAAGAATTCTGCGTTTCTATATCGTCCAGCCATTCCTGGATATAATGGTACCGTAATTGATTATGATGGAGCTATATCATTTGCTAAAGAGCTTGACAGAAGCGAAGAGCTGCACGAACAGGCAAAGCCCACGTCTAAACGAGTTGGTTTTGGTATATATCAGTTTGGTGCAAAGGTTTTTACATGGTCATATCTATTGATTAATCTTACAGTGGTCATGCCTATTTGGGCCTGTTGTTCAGTTACAAATTCAGTATATCAATCTTTTAGTGCATGGATCAGGAAGCGTAGCTTTCTAAAGAGTGACATTTTTTCAAGTTATCACGATGAGACTTTACTGCGGCCTAATAGGGATTTGCCTTTAACTGGTTATGAGCGTCATCGTACTGTATCTGATAAATTGACAGAGCAAGCTGGAGTTGCTTTTGAGTCTGTTCTTGAGGCTGTTAAGAGTGAACCTGGTACTTTTATTGAGTTTGAGCAGGTTTGTGAATCAGAAGCCATATCTAGTCCTAGTGTTGATGAGAATGAGTGCAATATTAATTTGAATTTTGATCAAAAGAGTATTATTGAGAATCTGAATACGATAAACTGGAAGAAATATCCTGTTTATATTCGTCAAACGAAGCATACTCACGCAGCTATAATATGCAGATTTCCTTCACCTGGATTTAATGAGGGTCAAAATGTTGTGAAACATTGGCTTGATAATGTTTTTATATTTTAAGTTTAGACAAGTAGTGGATGGAATCAGTGTGAATTTTAGTGTGAATCATTATGGATATTAATGATATTATGGATTTTATGAATTCAATGAGTACTAGTTTAATGAGTACTAATTTAATGAGTACTAATTTAATGAGCACTAATTTAATGAGTACTATTCATTGAGTACTATTCATTGAGTACTATTCATAGAAGACAAATTTATTGAATAACACGTTGAATAACACATTGAATAACTCATTGAATAACTCATTAAATACAAACTCATTTAACACAGATTCATCCAGTTCAAACTCTTTCAGTACAAACTCTTTCAGTACGAACTCTCTCTACAAACTCTCTCTACACTCTCTACACTCTCTACAAACCCTACAAACCCTACAAACCCTCTACACAAACTCTTCTAATACTCATTACACTCTAAATAATTACCAAAATCACCATTAACAAATTAAATAAATTAAATCATTTTAAAAAAGACTATCAATACCCGGCCTATTATGATGCAGTCAGTAGTTTGCGCAAATCCAGTAGCATAAAAATATTTTTCGTTTTCTTGTCCCTCTCAAAACTTTTTATCGCTCCTTCTTCAACTTGTTACTTTTCTCTATTTTTTTTTTCCTCTAAAAAATACCGTGCTTCTTACCGAATTCTCTAGTGAATCAAGAGTTTTGCATCAAAAGAACACTGTCCTTTGAAACAAGACTCAAAATCCCCAGATAACTGCATAGATAATAGCTCCGCCATCATAACTCCAAAACACCCTGCAACGCATTCACAAGAGAGTGCAAACTACAATCTCTATAATTACTTCATTAACAATTCATCAATCATGAGCTCCGGCGACGATTTAACTTCCTCAACACCAGTCACCTCCGCTGCTACCTCTGATAAAAGAGGCAGAGGAAGACCTAGAAAGTACCCAATTGGCCAATCTCCTTCTGAAAAGCTCAAAGCCGCGCGCGAAAATGGCGTGCAAAGAGGACGTGGACGACCCCGAAAACATCCCATTACTACTCCTACAGCTCAAATTTCATTACCAACTCTGCAAACGTCTGAAGATGACGACCTAGAAGACTCAATAATGGCCTACGCGCCTGGACCTGTCGTGGCTCCTGTAAAGAGAGGACGAGGTAGACCACCTAAACACAAACCAGATTTGGATACAAACAATACGTTTGAAGATTCTAGCAATGCTTCAAAGACATCGATACCGCTCAACACGACGAATGGTGGAGGTAGAAGAGGAAGACCCAAGAAATAATAGGACGTGGACAATCCCTCACTATTTATTTACCATGAATGAATGATCTGCTGCTCATTGAGTTCTATTCTTAATGTGAAATATACGATTTTTTAAATGTATTATTAATGTGAAGTTAATGGTTCTTGACTTTAGAGATGGAGTTTAAGTGATTCTGTAAATCTTTGAGTGTTTGAGTGTTTGAGTGTTTGAGTGTTTGAGTGTTGGAGTGTTTGAGTGTTTGAGTGTTTGAGTGTTTGAGTGTTTGAGTGTTTGATTGTTTGAGTGTTGGAGTGTTTGAGTGTTTGATTGTTTGAGTGTTGGAGTGTTTGAGTGTTTGAGTGTTTGAATCTTTGAATCGTTGAATCTTTGAGTCTTTAAGTCTTCAAGTCTTTGAATCTTTGAATCTTTGAATCTTTGAGTCTTTAAGTCTTCAAGTCTTTGAATCTGTAAATCTGTGAATCTTCAAATCTTTAAATCTTCAAATCTTTCAAATCCCTTAAATCTTTAAATCTTCAAATCTTTCAAATCCCTTAAATCCTTCAATGAATTAAACCATTCTTCAATATTGTTTCCTATTCATTAAAATAAATCAAACATCCAAGAATCGAACCGGGAACCTCTAAATTCTTAGGGCATAGTTTGTCTTTCACTTAGGGCATTAATAAAACTTACCTTCCTATTTAGGAAATATAACTTTTTAACATGTTTGTTGGATAATTTTCTTTCTAAGTTACGTAATCATCAAAAACAGCCCTTGCCCAGAAATGTTTCATTTGCACTCAGAGTAACTATGGCAACTGGGGAAGAAGTATGTGAAATTTTGCAGTAGAAAATTTTTTTTGCATGAAAATTTTTATTGAATTTTTGGTTTTCTCCCTCTCGTTTCCTTTCTATTCTTACCTTTTCTTGGTGTGACGACGTACGATTACCACTAGAATTAGAAACAATGGGTATGTTAACTGGAAGATGATCGGTTGATGAGCAGTGTTTTGTGTAGAGGTGACTCCGGAACCGAGTGTTGAACGGGTTTGAACGGGTTTGAGTGAGTTTGAACGGTGTTGAACGATGTTGATCGGTTTTAATTGTGCTTTGTGTCGAGTATTGAGAACCGAGTTGAAACCGAGTTGAAACCCGAACTAAACCGATTCTGTAATGAACCAAGTCCGAACTAAACCGAACCGGGTCCAAACCATGCTCAAGCCCAAACCAAACAAAACCAAACCTCTTAACCACTTTAAATTCATTATACTAACTTCATAAATAGCCATTGCTAAGAACTACGCCCTTCAAAAGAATCACTTCCGTAAGCACTGGCAAGAGCGCGTCCGCACTCACTTCGACCAAGCTGGTAAGAAGGTTAGCAGACGTACCGCCAGAGCTAAGAAGGCCGCCCTCGTCGCTCCCCGTCCTCTCGACTTGCTCAGACCTATCGTCCGTGCTCCCACCATCAAATACAACCGTAAGCTCCGTGCTGGTAGAGGTTTCTCCCTCGAAGAGCTCAAGGCTGCTGGTGTTCCCCGTAGACAAGCTCTTTCTATTGGTATCTCCGTCGACCCCAGAAGACAAAACAGATCCGTTGAAGGTTTCGAAGCTAATGTCAACCGTCTCAAGGACTTCAAGTCTAAGTTGATCCTCTTCCCTAAGAAGGGTGATGCTCCCGCTGACGTCGCTCAACAACTTTCTACCGCCTCTGCTTTCCCCATTGTTCAAGATGCCGTTGAGTCTGCTCCCCGTGCTATCACCGCTGAGGCTAAGGCTGGTAACGCTTACCGCACTCTTCGTGATGCTCGCTCTGTCGCCAGATACCAAGGTATCCGTGAAAAGAGAGCCAGAGAAAAGGCCGAGGCTGAAGCTGAGAAGAAGAAATAAGTTATATAAAAATATTCATGTAATTATTGCTGGAATGAGATCTTTTGTTGAACCAACTGTGTGTTTATATCATTTCATGATGTCTTGACTTCCAAATCATATATCGACTCTTATATCTTACTCTTATCTCTTCATATCACGTGATATCTGGTACGGCTCTGTAAATTTTTTCATTCAGGAATGATATCATTAGCATAGCGGGTTCAGAAGATTCAGAAGATTCAGAAGATTTAGAAGATTTAGAAGATTTAGAAGATTACAGATAAATGAAGGTTGTTGCATTGGTTAGTGGAGGAAAAGACTCCACATACAATATGATTCATTGTGTTTTGCAGGGTCATGAAATTGTAGCTATGGGAAACCTACATCCTCCAATGAGTTCAGACTCTGATGAAATGGACTCATTTATGTATCAAACAGTTGGATATACAGCATTAGACAAATATAGTGAATGTATGGGTAATGTGCCAATGTATAGAAGAGAGATTAAAGGAACATCCGCAGTGACAAGTTTGGAATATAGACCAACAAAGCAGAATGACGAAACAGAGGATTTGTTTCTACTTTTACAACATGTATTGGAACAGCATCCTGATGTTGAAGCAGTATCAGTTGGTGCAATTTTGTCTACTTATCAAAGAACTCGGGTTGAAAATGTTTGCCAAAGATTGGGGTTAACTTCTTTGGCATACTTATGGGAAAGGAGTCAGGAAGAGCTTTTAGACGAAATTGTTGATTCTGGAGTTGATGCTCGTATTATTAAAACAGCTGCTTATGGTCTTGGTGAGAAGCATTTGGGCAAATCATTAGGAGAAATTAGAATGGAATTAAAAAAAATGAACAGAATGTTTGGTTTGCATTTGTGTGGTGAAGGAGGAGAGTATGAAACTTTGGTGATTGATTCACCATTGTTTGTAAAAAGACTTGTTTGGGAAAACGAAAACGTTGTTGGTAGTTCGAAAGACGAAGTTTATCACTTAACATTTGGAGGGTTTAAAACAATTGAGAAAGAAGGAAGCTACGGTATTGATAATGTTGAGTCATGGAAAGATACAATTAAAATTCCGTCTTTGATACAGTACGATTTTCAAAATATTTTAGAATCTTTGGAGTCTCAAAACAATGATGTTGATTCCATTGATTCTTTAACTTTACAGGATTTCCCTGATTTTGTTATTGAGCCATCTTTTACTCTCAATTCTTTTTGCAATATTACTGCTCCAGCAGAATATAAACACAAAACCATTGAGCAAGAGACCGCTGCATTATTTGAAAAATTGAAAACAATTGAAAGTCTTCACCAAATTGAGTCTTCCAGTCAATTTACTTCTGCAAGTCTAGTGTTGTCTTCAATGTCATATTTCAAAACTGTAAATGAAATTTACAGCAGCCATTTTCAAAATTCAATTCCGCCTTCTCGGGTTTGTATCGAGTCTCAATCAATTTTAAACAATATGAGAATACAACTCTCTTTGACGTTTATTCCTCCAAACGAGACTAAATCTGGTCTTCATGTTCAAGGACGAAGTTACTGGGCTCCTGCAAATATAGGACCTTATTCGCAAGGCACATGTGCTCAAGGTGTTGCTTTTCTTGCTGGACAGATTCCGTTGATTCCAGCTAAAATGGATTTGATCCCAGACAAATTTTTAGGGCGTCAAGCTGTTTTAAGTTTCCAACATTTGTATAGGGTGCGAAGTTCTATTCCTGGTAGAATTGAGAAATTTGCTTATATCTTGGCTTTTGTTGACAGTCTCGAGTCTTTGAAAATTAGTCAAAAAGTTTGGAATCTACATGATGATTCCAACGAAATTCCATTTTTCTCAATAAAAACTAGTGGACTTCCAAGAAATGCTCATGTAGAATGGACAGGATTAGGTATTGATCAATCTATTCTTGATTCATTTGATTTGGATGACGATGAAACCTACATTCAAACACCAGAATATCAAAACAACGAAAGATGCCAATTTGGAGTTCAGACTGTCACTTTAATAACTTCAAAGTCTTTGGTAGAATATAACCATGATTTGCAACTTCTACATGGAACTTTGTATTTAACTCCCAAAGGTTTTGAGAAAGGTATGAAATGGTACGAAAGCTTATCAGGCAAACTTGAAATAATTCTTGTTGAATCAATTTCTGACATGAATGATTCAGACTTGGATTTTTTACTCATTACAAGGAGTTTGAAGAGAAACGATATAAAATGATTATGATTTAGAATGACTTTTTCTGTTTGAAAAAATTGATATAAATATTTTGGAAATATCTTGTAATATCTTGTAATATCTTGTAATATCTTGTAATATCTTGTAATATCTTGTGATATCTTGTAATATCATTTGAATATCAGTTAAATATCAGTTAAATATTAATTAAATATCAGTTAAATATCAGTTAAATATCATGAAAATATTGTATGTATATTGTAACTCATATCTTTTAATTGATAACCAATTACAAAGAAATTATAAAATATAAAAATACAAAAATATAAACACTATATCATAAAATAACAAAAATCATTGTTTCATATATCAGTAAATTAAATAACAAAAAGAAAAATACTAAAAAACGTCAATTCAAGAATTGATTAATGCTCAAATCCAGTCAAAGTCCACATTCCTCCAGTGCTCAATAAACATCCGACTGAAGGAAGTACTTCAACTTGGAATGGATGATATGGGAATTTTTCACCATCGACAGAAAAATTTCCTTTTTGGTGTTTTGGTACTAACCGATAAGCTTCAGCTTTAGAATACTGAATGAAATTATGATTAATATGATCACCTGTTTCCATACCAACTAACATTTTAATGGCTTGAGCTCTTGACATGTTACTAGTTTTGGTAATAAAGATATCCATAGTTCCATCAGAAGGTAGAGTTGCGGGAAACATCATACAATCTGAAGAAACCCAGGGCATTTTCCCACAATACATTAAAGACAAGCTCTCAGTATCTGAAACTTTGGTCCATTCTGAAGAAACAGGATCATTTATAGTGCCAAAACGAGGAGTCAACAAATTTTCAAATTCTTCATCAACATCATCAGTAAGATTCGATTCATTTGCAAATTTATCATGATGATATTGAAGGCTATTAATGTAATGCTGCTTAATTTCTTCTGGAGTCTCGTGTGAATATTTAATGTACATGTCGCACGGATAACTTTTTCCCTGTAGAGTGTACTTCAAAGTCCCGTAAACAAATCTAGTTCCTCCCATCCATCTCAAATGTTCAGTTCCTAAATCTGCGTCGGCAATTGTACCAAAGGACTGACTCAAGAATGATAATTGTACATTGTTATCTTGTGTTAAAAGCATAAGATCCATGGGAATTGGAGTACCTTTAACCATTCCAATACTGGCATACGTAGGACTATCATTTCCATAGGTAGAGTTGGCTACTGAGTTACCAGAACCGCACGGTAGCTGACACAAAGCGAGTTTAGATAATGCTTTCCTAGAATCTCCGAATTTCCGCTCAGCAAGCCCGTTAATAAACTCATGAGGGATTCCATCGCCCGAGCAACAAATCACCGCATCGTACTTTAGAATATCTTTAGTACTCCTAGCAATTTCTTGCGCGTGATATCGATGAGTAGTCACCATGACAGTAACCGTGCATTTCGCCAGTTTTAATATGGGAGCACAAGTTGTTTCATAAATATGTTGAGCTTTACCTGGTCCACCTTTAGGATTGATAAGAACCAAAAAATTCTTATTCATTTTACTTCTTCTGTACGCATTGGCCAGAATATACGATACAACATCTTCTGAGCTGCTAACAGTTTTGCTATCAGTTAGAACAGTAGATGAGACAGCTGAGTGCTGTTTCAAGTCTACAGAACCCTCGTCGAGCAAGTTCTCTCCGCTGGAGGCCGGCGTTAAAAAGCTGGGTTCAACGACGGAGTCTGGTTGCGCCGAAACGGCATTACTGAAACTATAGCTCTTAACAATCTGAATGTTGACTGTTACCGGGCAAAAATTCAATTTGGACGTTTCTTCAGCGTAGGTCAACTTGACGACATTTGAATGTAACGGTTCAGCCCAAAGAATATTGAAATAAGGGATGGTCTTGACTCCAGCGCCAGGAGGAACGCAAGCAACCACAGAAAAGCATGAGTTTGAGTCTAAAGACAAAAACAAAGGTTTGCCTAATTGTTAGTATATGCATGTCTTGTTGAAAACAGTTTGAATAGCCGTTAAAGTAGACTTACCGTTAATACTCAGTATCTCGACGCCATCGTCAGTCAGATAGGCCTTAATGATACTGGACATTGTACAATTGTTAAGTGTCAAAGAGAAAGAGAACTGAAACAGTAGTCTATTTAATTTCTTCCAATATAAATATGAAAAAAAAAAAAAAAAAAAAAATAAAACTGTAAAAAAAACCTTAAACCCACATTCAGTCCTTAATTTGTTGGTTCTTTCAAAAGCGCTATTAATATTGAAAAAAATGTGAATTGAATTTAATAAATATAAACACCCTTCTACATTACCAGAGTTGAGTCTTCAGGCTGATGAACAAGCCTATATGACATGGAAGTAACCGCCATGTTTTTGTCTGTGCCTTGTTTCAATACAAATACCGATGAAAATCCCATAATATTCTTGCCTCTCTCGGTTCCCACCTTAACTTTACCAGAACAGTTCAATATACACTGAGGTTCACCTGTTTCCGATGGTGATGGCAAAGGATGCACGTCAAAACTCGAAATCGAGTGGTTGGTAATAGGCATTTGATGATACATTTCTATAAATGCATCTCGACCCCCAAACGGTGTCCCGTTGTAAATAATCGCACTCGTAGGTAGTAGAAATTTAGGTAGATTGTCTCGATAATTGTCTAGTGCTTTGAAAAATTGGCTCTGGAAACTTTCAGCCCCTACACTGCGTTAGAGCTGGACCAAATCACCACATTGTTTAGACATACCTGAGGCAGAGTTTCGTACAATATCATGCAATTCGTTCTAACTCGGTTAACTCAAATACTTTCCCTCTACTTCACATACTTACGCTCATTATAGATCCGTGTGAAGATTTCCACCTTTTCGATCAAAAAATTCAAGTTTTATTTAAAAGGGTTAGGTTTTATCTGGACAAATATATTGTGCTTATATGTGTCTATACAATTACCGAATTCATTTATTTAAACCAAAAGAATGTAGTTCTTAGTTACTGCGTTCAATAAGAACAGTCAGTTCTCCAATATCACTCACTGGAAGAGATACAGGATGCCCGATTGCGTGCTCCTTCAAATCAATTTGAACCTCTCCAATTTCCTCTGCTCTACCAAGTGTATGGGGCTCCCTAATCTTTAAAACAATAGGCGTATCAACAGATGCTTTAATGTTAAAATCATCATTGAATGTAAACTGCGAATCACTGAACCTGACAGTTCTAGATTTCAAAAGTTCCTTTTCCCTCTTGTCTTTGTAACAATATCCCTTTACTTGCAACGAAGAAATGCCATTGAAACCAGTGGCATATGAAATGTTGAACAGGAAAGGTTGCTCTTCTCCGTCGTCAAAGTTGGAAGCTGAAGTAGATGGCGATGGTGATGTAGACTCTCCCCTTTTAAATAGTTTGTTGGCTCCTCCTACAAGACCACCTCCAACGAAACCACCAACTTTACCAGCACCTCCAACAACTTTACCGGCTCCTCCAACAACTTTACCGGCTCCTCCAACCATACCACCAGCAACACCACCGGCAGCATGGAAAACATTTTCCATTCCATGAGTAGCAAATGTAGCAGCACTGCCAATAACTTGACCGGGAATTGCAGCTCCATTTGCGAATGTGGCGCCAATACCTGCAGAGTCAACTTTCCTTGCAATATAAGACGGTTTGAACATGAAATTGACAGTGATTGTACCAGATTTGCCTCTAAGTGGTAGCTCTAAACGCACCGGTGTAAGAGGTTCAAGCTGCGATAAATCTACATAAACATTACCCAGGAAATCATCAGATCCTGGACCCATATCCCAATCAAACACTTCAAGTTCAAACTTATCTTTCGTTCTCGACAAAATCTCTGTGGAAAACTTCTCATTCCAAACTGGATTCAAAGTCTTTTTAATCGTTTTTGTCTTGAAAATGGTCTTACCATTGAGGTTGACATTTGTGTATGGATCGGAATATCCAGATCTATCAGCTGCTGGAACGTTGTCTGCTTTAATGATTTCTCCCATCAATTGACCCATATTACTAACACTTTCAGAAGGATCTAGAGCCATGTATAATGGGAAAAATCTCATTCTAATGTTCATTGTAGCTATCGTTTGTCCCCCATTCTTTATCACAAGAGGGTATGACTTGGCATATGCTTGCTTCAAAAGAATTAAGGTGTTAACCTTATGCGTTGCAAGAATTTCATCTTTCTTAGGCTTGTTGACTTTGCTGGTAACTTGGAACGTGAGCTGAGAAAAACCTAATTCTCTAATAACAGTTTCTTCGGACTCACCTAGAGGTTGGATTTTATTTGCGATCCGTGGCGTAGAGAATGAAGGATAAATAGCATCATCAACAAAAACACGAACAAACAAATCTTTGTCAAACATCTTAGCATCAAGGAATGTAATGGCCAAAATACCACTCTCGTTCTTGATGAGCTCAGAAAATGGTACGTCTATTGGCGCATTGGGGTCAGCCAATGTATCGGTGTCACCATTATCATCTTCTTGCTCCTTGGACGCTTCAGTTTCAGCAGCATCTTCAGCAGCCTTTTTCTCAGCTTCCAAAGCTTTTTTTTCAGCATTTTCTTTTTGTTCAGCAGCAACATCTGGATTTAAAATATTAACTGAAGGGAAAAAGCTGATTGTATATTCCAAGCTACCCTTCTCACCTTTTCCTTTGAAATTGAACTTGGAAATTCTAGTTTTACCATCGATATATTCCAAATATTTTCCATCTTCATCAGTTCTCACAAAGTCTGCCGTGTCGAGTTGAAATTGGCCCAAGCTTCGATCTTGTCCAATATTTTCAGCATCCATAGCCTCAAACACCAATCTTTGACCAGTTTTCTTAACTGGGATATAAGTGATTTCATCCCAAACGGGTGCTAAAGTACTTGGAACAGCCATAGTTCTACAACGTTGGAAACCATTGAGGAAAATTCTGATATATGGATCAACTTTTCCGATAGTTTCCAGATTTCTAAGCTCTTCCCCAGCTTTGATGATATGAAGTCTGATTGAACCTACAGGCTCGGCGTAGTTCTTAGTAGCTGCAGAACCTTTTAATGCAATTGGTTTCCAAATAGCTTCTAATCTAACACTTCCAGCAGGAGAAAGTGAGAACCAGTCATTACCTTGGGCAAGCTTATCAAAAAGAGAGTCCAATTTAATTTGATATGTACCAATAACAGGGTCTGTTGCGAGACCTCTAGAGTCTTTAACACGAACTCCAATTTCACATTTGCTCTTGTCAGTCACCATAAATTCATATGTGTCGGTCCAAACGGGGTTGTTTGTACGTTTGAGTGAGAATGATTGATGGAGTAAATTACCATTTAAAAGAAGATCAGAATAAGGAGACAGCTGTCCAACTAAAGACTTTGTGGCATCAAGATCCTTACATTGATGAGTTATGAATCTAACAATACCAGTATTAGTGTCTGGTGGAGGTTCCACAGTACCGTCTTCTAATACTTTTCCTTCGAGAACTGGTGACCAGTGAAGTTCATACTCAATTGTACCAACAGATTTATCGTTTAACAAAAGTTCTTGTGACATTCCAGTTTGATCAGGCTCGGAAGACAGATTTTCCAATGAAATAATAGTGGATCCAATGTTTTTATCTTTTTTGAAATCTTTGAAATCAAAAGTGTTGATATGCAATTTCTCTGAAAGGTCATGGACCAAAATATATTTGGTTTCATTCCATCTAGGATTTTTAGTTTCCTTTTTAATATCAGACCTGGCTAATTCAGTAACGTTGTCCAGAGAAAAAGTGAGGTAAGGATTAAGCGATTTTCCAATAGATTCAGAACCACTGAGACCATTTGCATTAAAAACGGTGATAGAGAGAACACCAATAGTGGAATCTTTAGCGGTAGCGGATAACATTTCTTCAATGTTAACTTGATATGCATTGGGAGCGTATAACATGGGACCCAAGTTGGCGTTGACTTGATTTCTAATGAAACTTTCCAAACCAGGAACAATGTTAACATCGAAACCAAGATCACCACCAATTGGTTTCAGTACGAAATCGAATTTTGGTGGTTTGAGGAAAGAAACATCGACAGTTTTCGCGTAGGGGTAGTTTGGAATAAGCTTGATACGAACACGCATAAGACCTGTCATGGACATATCTTCTACAAGAATAGGCAAGCCTTTAGAAATAACACCTTTACCGATTCTAACACTAAGTTCAACCTTGGGATTTTTTTTATCACGCATTTGACGGGCAGTCATGTCTTGAGTGTCATTTGGAACAAATGCAAATTTCCAATCCATGACGACAACGTCAGGATTAGTTTTAGGAAACGAGCGTACACTTGTGACACTTGGGGGTTTTGTACCAAGAGTGAATTCTTTGAGACTCATGGATTCAATAAGGGGAGGAGTAGCTCCAGATAAGACTTGATTAGCAACAGCAACAACAGTTTCACTGAGTACAGGCTCGTAAATGATCCAGAATTTGACTAGAAAAGAATTGAGCCATTCTAGACTCTCTGTATTAGTTTCAAGTCTTTTAATAGAATTTTCACGATTTACATCGTCAGAAACATTTCTTTCAATTCTTTTGAATTCGTTTCCGTAGATTGTTGTTACAAATGCCAACACAATGAATAACCAACCTATACCACCACCAACTCTAGCAACGAGCCAGGAGAAGAGTGCAGTTCCAGCAATGAGATAAGTATTGGTAAACCAGTCACCAATGAATCGATCTTTGATATAAGACTCCAACAGTTGAGCACGTTCAATTAAATCCATAGTTTCATCATAGCTTGTTGCTCTACTAACATCGGACCAACTACCGACGATTCTCCATTCATCATAAATGTTTGTAAAGCCATCTTCTCTTTTGGCCGAATGTTTTGGCATGGAATCCAAAGCAGCCTTGTCGATCTTGTTATCACCCTAAAATGGACTGTTAGTGAAGGGTTAAAGTACTAAAGAATTTGGACTTACATTGATAGTAGTCCCTTGTGATTTGACATTATTTGTGGGTCCGTTTTGTCCCTTTTCTATATTCCCATTGACATGTTGGCTAACTTTTTCGTTTGAATTTTCTATTTTAGCACCTGCATTTTTTGCTTCATCATTGGCTAAGCCAGCGACTGGCACGGTAGTTCCAGCAGGAGTAGCTTTAGCACCAGGCTTTTCTCCAGAAGAAGTGACACCAGTGTTATTTGCGACTTTCTGGTTAAATTTTGCGGCTACTTGAGCCCTATCATCACCCACGGAAGGGGTGTTTTGAGTTGGCATGCTAGATTGTTTTCCAAGAGTATATAAAGTACCTATATATTTGAGAGAGTTAGCGATATAAAAGTTTCGATTCAAGTACAAACCTACCACGTAATAAAACGATTTACAGGTTCAACACTCAGAACTCAATTCAGATTGCGAAAAGAACACGGGCGGTCTTTTGAAGATGAGTTACAATCAACACAGTCTTGCACGCGCAAGTTGTATAAACGATTTGATAGAGGGATTAGCAATATGCTCCAGATGAAGCTTGGAGAAGGAGGAAAAGAGGGAATTGGAAAAAAAAAGGGTGTTGAGAAAAACTGAGGCGTACAGTGTAGAGTACTAAATTGCAGTACAAAAAACAAAGCAGGCGGGCTTTACTAGACAAGAGCTTATATCAGCATCCTTTCAATGTCTGCAATTATGTGGGATGAGTGGCAGTTTACGCAGGATACGTGGGACAAATTAGTTTTGGCATCTAATGCTATTAGACAGGATGGTTAAATACTTGAAAGTTGAGATAATTGAGTAGTTATTGGGGTTAAATATTGAGATACTTTAAATACTCTAAATACATGAGGTCAAATATATGAGGTCAAAGACTTGAAAAGTTGAGTTACTTGAAAAGTTAAAGAATTGAAAGGTAAAGAATTGAAAGGTGAAGAATTGAAAGTTCAAGAATTGAAAGTTAAAGAATTTAAAGTAGAAGAATTGAAAGTTGAAGAATTTAAAGTTGAAGAATTTAAAGTAGAAGAATTGAAAGTTAAAGAATTGAAAGTTGAAGAATTAACAGTAGAAGAATTGAAAGTTAAAGAATTGAAAGTTGAAGAATTTAAAGTAAAAGAATTGAAAGTTCAAGAATTGAAAGTTGAAGAATTAACAGTAGAAGAATTGAAAGTTGAAGAATTGAAAGTTGAAGAATTTAAAGTAAAAGAATTGAAAGTTCAAGAATTGAAAGTTGAAGAATTAACAGTAGAAGAATTGAAAGTTGAAGAATTGAAAGTTGAAGAATTTAAAGTAAAAGAATTGAAAGTTCAAGAATTGAAAGTTGAAGAATTAACAGTAGAAGAATTAAAAGTTGAGCTAGAATTGGAATACCATAAGAACCAGTTACGCGTCTGTTGGGCTGGAACCAGAACCAGAACCAGAACCAGAACCAGAACCAAAACCAAAACCAAAACCAAAACCAAAACCAAAACCAGAACCAAAACCAAAACCAAAACCAAAACCAAAACCAAAACCAAAACCAAAACCAAAACCAAAAACAAAACCAAAACCAAAACCAAAAACAAAACTAGAATGATAACCAGCTCAAATGATGAAATGGTCTGGATTCCATTGTAAAATCGCAAACTTACAAATTGTCAACTTAGTAATACCAAATTGCTAATTTTCATATCTAGACTCGATTATAACGCTTCCATAGCTTAAGTGGCCGTGCCACACCAGATCAACACTACCGTTATCCAAACAAGGCATCATGAAGTAAGTTCAACTAACTTTATTAATAATGGGGATTAAACAAACTATAAAAAGGCCTTAAGTCCCTATTTTAATAATTTCAAATTCGCTATCTACATTAAATCAAAATGACTCTCAAAGCTGGTGGTAAGTAGCTAAACATTGATCAACATTCACTCAATTAACTTGCTTCTAGATCAATTTCCTTCAACCAATTTCACTTACGTCCCTTACTCTGAGGAAAACTCAGACGTTGCTGGTAAGTATTAATAATTCCAAAATTTATCGGTACTAACATGTTTAGCTTGTGGAATTCCAATTGCTTACAAAACTGAAAAAGAGTTCCTTGATAAAAAGGTAGTTATTGTTGCTGTTCCTGGTGCTTTTACTCCTACCTGTACTGCAAATCACATTCCTCCTTACATTTCCAAGTTTCAAAGTCTCAAATCTAAAGGCGTTGATAAAGTCATTGTTATCTCTTCAAATGATCCTTTTGTTTTATCTGCCTGGGGTAAGGCATTAGGAGTTAAGAACAATGATATTATTTTCGCTTCTGATGCTAACGCTGCATTTTCAGAATCAATTAACAAGACTTTGGATTTGACATCTAAAGGTTTTGGAATTAGAACTTCTCGATATGCAATTGTGGTTGATAATAACAAGGTTACTTATATTGAAGAAGAACCTGGTGCAGACGTGACTGTTTCTGGCTTTGAAGCTGTTGAAAAGAGTCTTTAACTATCTAGTCATATTTAATAAATTACAATTAGAGGTTTAAGTTTTACCCCACGTTTTCAAGTCAAACATACAACGTGGCACCAAAACACAAATTGTAGTTGAATAACAATAATATTTTTACAATTTAATACTGTTAATTAAAACGAACAGTGATTCACTATTAATACTGATATTTAAAATGAATAGTGATTTACGATTAACATTGATAATTAGGACTAACATTGATAATTACGACTAACACTGATAATTACGACTAACACTGATAATTACGATTAATACTGATAATTACGATTAATTCTGATGATTTTTTTAACTAAATTATGATTTACAATTTAATTGATTGATTGAAACTGATCAACACTGAAAATTGCTGAAAATTGACCAGATGTCCCGAAGTACGAATATTGCTGAAAATTGTTGAAAATTGCTGAAAAATTTCAAGACATTTTTCAAATCACGAAACCAGTTGCATTTTCTTAACGAAGTTTCATATCTCAAAACAGCAAAAATCCCTATTAATTGATATCAAATGTAATTGAAAAACATGCCAAATAATAGTGAAAAAATTAACCAGAAACCGTGGGTCACGGTACAAATTTGATTTCAAAATATATGATTAAGGTTATTATGTTTGAAAAAGTAGACCAAATTCGTATAAAACTACAGTGATTCAAAGCCTCTGTTGACCAAAAGCTTTTAAGGGTCCCTAGTTTAAAACATGCTTTAAATCTCTTGTATGCTTTGTCGTATTACTAAACTTGTTGAACTTTTGTGTTCACTTGCCACTTTGTTTTACAATTTGAACTCTGTAACTTTTTAACCGAAAGCCTTTTTGATGGGTTTAAATTGGAGATTAAATTAATATGTAACTTTAAATTTATTGACATGAAATAGACACAAATAATAACTACAAAATAAAAAACTAAACAGTAAACTAAACAGTAAACTAAACAGTAAACTAAACAGTAAACTAAACAGTAAACTAAACAGTAAACTAAACAGTAAACTAAACAATAAACTAAACATTTAACAAAACAAAACTACACAATACCATAAAACTACAAAATATCATAAAACTACACAATATCCTAAAACTACACAAAACTACACAATATCTTAAAACTACACAAAACTACACAATCATAAAACTACAAAATCATAAAACTACTCAATCACAAAACTACACAACCACAAAACAACACAAAACTACACAATCAACTAAACAAAATCATAAAATCATCTCACCCCCATTGGCCAACACGCCAGCTGCAAAATTTAAATCACGTGATAAATCTTGTGATATTTTTCCAACATTGATACGATAGAATGCAACCATCAGCCACTCGACCTCGTTAATTTCTCCTAACGCACATTGCGTATAAAGATTGGAGAGTAGAAACTATGACCAATGGATATTTTGGTCTAATTGAACAACATTTCCAAAAAGATAAAGAAAACGCGATACCTACACATGCATTTCCCGAGAGTGAACTATTGTCTGCACCAATACCAACAGTGCCTACGACGAGTGAATGGCAGACTGGTTCATCTAGTGTAGAGGGCGGGATCAAGAAACGAGCCAAGGTGAACAGAGCAGGGAAGTTTGCGATATCTACTCTTGATAGCTACGATCCAAATACAAATAAAGTGACAAACACATATGTATCAACGAGTCCGATAGTGTCCAAGGTAGCAAAGTCCACGTTTAACAAAGGCAGGAAGCCGTCTAAGGAGCCCCGTCAAAGACGACCCACGATACCCGACGCCCGTAGAATAACCGAGCCGTTAGAAGCATATATTCAACGTATATTTGCGGAAATCCAGCACGAACACCTGCCTGAGAGTCCATATTTTTACTTTAATTTGGCAAAGGATTTCAGGGAATATGGGGATCAAAAGTATTTTGCAATGTACAATCGTCAGCCTCCAGATCGGGGAGTGAATTCTGCATGTAGACCTATACCTGACATGATAAGTCTTGAGATAGCTACTGAGGAGCCAGTTGCAGCTGCTGAGAGTTATACTCAGGAGCTTGAGTCTGTTTCAGTTGAGCCTGTGAGGGTTTCTAGTAGTTCCGAGAAGGGACGGAAGCGAGTTTCTGGTATTTGGAAGAATTATACGAAACATTCAGTTATTCAGAATGGAGAGGAAGTAGTGCGGTATTCTTGCAATCATTGCAAGTATCAGCCAGCTGGGAAGACTTGTTCTGTTTCAAATTTGAGACGGCATGTTATAACGAAACACAAAGACATAGCGATTATAGATTAGTTACATTGTAAATAGGGTGATGATAATTAGTGAGATGGTGAGGGTGAGATGGTGAGGGTGAGATGGTGCGGGTGAGATGATGAGGGTGAGATGGTGAGATGGTGATATAAGATGTATGATATAAGATATATTGAGTTGAGTTGGATGATATAAGATATATTGAATTGAGTTGGATGATATAAGATATATTGTATTGAATTGGATGATATATGATATATGATAAATTGTATATATTATATTGAAATTTAATGGATTGTTTTAAATCATGTTATATTGTAAATATTGTATATATTGTGTTGAATTGTTTTGTATAATATTGAATTGTATTATATTATATTGTTTTGTATTATATTGTATTGTTTTATATTGAATTGTATTTTATTATCTTGAATTGTATTTTATTATATTGAATTGTATTTTATTATCTTGAATTGTATTTTATTATATTGAATTGTATTTTATTATCTTGAATTGTATTTTATTATCTTGAATTGTATTTTATTATATTGAATTGTATTTTATTATATTGAATTGTATTTTATTATATTGAATCGCATTGTATTATATGATATATACAATATACAATATACAATATACAATATACAATATACAATATACAATATACTATATACAATACAATATAATTCAATACAATATACAATATACTATATACAATATACAATATACAATATACTATATACAATATACAATATACAATATACTATATACAATATACAATACAATATAATTCAATACAATATAAAATATACTATATACTATATACAATATACTATATACAATACAATATAATTCAATACAATATATAAACTATATACCATATATCATCTTTTAGTGACTGCTTATTTATACTTTCCTAAATAGGAAAAAACCTTTTAGCGTGAAATCTCGATTTTTAGTATCTGGGTAAGGGTGAACATGAACATTGAGAATACTAAATTTTTCTCTTTTCTTCCTTTCGCTTTTTGCATATCCAACACTATTCAGATAACCCGTTTGAATAACTAAGGTAAGCATAAGCAATGTTTGATGTGGTGAAGATATATGATATGGTGGTATGGTGATGTGGTGTTATGTATGTGGTGTTGTGTGTATGATGATATGTATATTATAACATATCACATACAATATATCTTCACATACATAACACCACATCACCACATCACCATATCACCATATCACCATATCAAATCACAATAACTCATCACCTAAAATAATCTCTAACTCAATCATAGACAAAATGGCTCACGAGAACGTTTGGTACTCCCACCCCAGAAAGTACGGTAAGGGCTCCAGAGCTTGGTAAGTGAAATATGCTTTTTGACAGTTCAACTGCTAACTTGATTCAGCCGTATCACCAACTCCCGCAATGCTGTTATCCGCAAGTACGGTCTTAACATTTGCAGACAGTCTTTCAGAGAAAAAGCTGCCGATATTGGATTTGTCAAGTACCGTTAATTTCATTGTGTAAGAATCAAAAGTTGATTATTAGTGCATGTTTTTGTAGTCGTTCAATCGTTTATTGCAGTCAAACTTTTATTGCAGTTAATCAATCGTTTTGTCGTAGTCAATCAATCGTTTTATCGTAGCCATTCAATCGTTTATTGTAGTCATTTATTTTCAATTGTGATCGTTTGTAATCAATCTTGATCAAAAATCATCCAAGTTCAATCATATCTTATCAATCTTAATCTTGACCATATCTATTCAATCAAATTTACTCAATTAAATCTATTCAATCAATCTATTCAGTCAAACCTACTCAATCAAATCTATTCAATCAAATCTACTCAATCAAATCTACTCATATCTCATCTACTCACCCACCCACATCTATGACTCCCTTTGACTACATATGACTCCAATCCTCCAATCCTCCAATCCTCCAATCCTCCAATCCTCCATTTGTCTCCAATCCTCCATTCAATCCCCCGATTCCTCCCAATTAAAAAAATTTCAAGGGAAAGGGTTCATATTTTGGGTACAAAAAAAATTTATATACAAATTACAATCTTATACCTATTCACAACAATGGAAATTTCAGTATCTAGAGGAGTTAATAATGAAGGAATCCCCTTCTTCACCTGTAACACCTGCGGGCTATCGTTTCCAACAGCAGACTTACAACGATTACACATGAAAACAGACTGGCACAGATACAACTTGAAACGTAGAGTAGCTTCCTTGCCACCAATCTCTTCTGAAGTGTTCGCTGAAAAAATTATGGAACAACAGGCCGCTGGTGAAGCTGCTGCTGCTCAGCAAAATAGCCGTAAAAAGGGCTCAGGACAGAGACAAGTCACTAAAAAGGATAAGAAAAAGGAAGAACGACTGTTACGCAAACTTACAGAAGCAAGAACAAGACCCCCAGCTGGAAGTCAAATTAGATCAGAAAGTGTAGCAAGTGGCGTCTCATCAAGCTTCTCCCTCGGTGATCCTGTCGAATCTGTCGCTGATACTGACTCCGATGACCAATCTGATGTTATTACTGAATCAGACACTGCCAGCAGAGCTGATGATGAAGATGATGTAGATCGCGAACTTAAACGCAGAATGGCAAAAAGTAAGCCAATTCCTCCCACTTGTTGTTTCATCACTGATAAGGATTTCAGCACAGTAGAACTGAATGCTCAGCATATGCTGAAATCTTTTGGCCTCTTTATTCCTGAACAAGAATTCTTGACTGATTTAAACGGTCTCATGACTTATTTGGGTGAAAAAGTTGGTTTGGGTAATATGTGTTTGTATTGTGCATTTGAAGGACGAAGTATTGAAAGTATACGTGCACACATGTTAGCCAAAGGTCATGTTAAAATCCCTTATGAATCCCTTGAAGACAAGCTCGAAATTTCAGAGTATTACGATTTCACAAAAACATATAAAGATCGACCAAGAAGAAAACCTGCAAGTGATGAAGATGATTGGGAAGATGAAGATGAAGATGGTGAACTTATTGATGATCAAGAAGATCAAGAAGATCAAGAAGAAGAATATTATCAAGAAAAAGCTTATATTGATAGTTCTGGTATGGAACTTGCTATTGGAAATCTTCGTGTTGGTCATAGATCAATGGCAAGATATTATCGTCAAAAGTTCAAGCCTGAAAATGAGCGTGAAGGTCAAGGAACTGTTATTGCTGTTGATAGTCGACCTAGTGCTTTAGTGAGACCTCGTAATATGATTGAAGAGAGAGCTCAGAAGAGGGCTTGGAAGGATATGAAGAAGGTTGATAATATGGCTCGCAGACGTGAACACAAGAATATTAATAACCAGAATCATTATCGTGACGAACTTTTGCAATAAATATAGCATATTTTTATGTTTCTTAATTTTTGGTATATCAATTTAATATATTTTTATCATTGAGTTTAAATATTGATTAATTCATGATTTTTGGAATGATTTATATTTGAATTATATTTTAATTCTTGAATTGATTTATTTTTAGATTATATTTTAATTTTTTAAGTGATTTATTTTTTAAATAATTTTTGATTAAATCATATTTCAAATCATTGAATATTTAAATCATTCAAATCAATTCAAAATTAATTATTATAAACAATTATTAAATTATTCAAATCTTATAAACAATCTTTAAATCATTCAATTCATAATAAACAATCTTTAAATCATTCAAATCATAATAAACAATCTTTAAATCATTCAATTCATAATAAACAATCTTTAAATCATTCAAATCATTATAAACAATCATTCAAATCATTATAAACAATCTTTAAATCATTCAAATCATAATAAACAATCTTTAAATCATTCAAATCATAATAAACAATCTTTAAATCATTCAAATCATAATAAACAATCTTTAAATCATTCAAATCATAATAAACAATCTTTAAATCATTCAATTCATTATAAACAATCATTCAAATCATTATAAACAATCTTTAAATCATTATAAACAATCTTGATAATCACTTTTCAAAAGGTTTGGGATTGAATTCTGCTACAGGTAGTGATAACATTTGGGCCATAGTATTGACTTCTTTAGTACCTTGTGCTACCAAATACTTGATTTTGGTCTAATAAAAAGTTAGGAAATTCAAACAAAAAAACTGAATACTAACAATGTCTTGTTCTTTTTTGTGTCTGACAAAATCAGATCGTGCCCAATCTAAAAGCTCTTTTCTTTCATTTTTGGATGGAATTTCTATTAATGGTCAGTTTAATATAACTTGATTTTGAAAAAATCAACTTACTGTAAGATGTTCTTACAATAAATCGCCATAACTGTTTGGATTTATATGTTTCAAGAAACTATACTTGCTTGTTAGTCGCATTCAAGACTCACTAAAATATCATACATATTCAAATCCCAAAGTTTTATCAAAACGTCTGCGCTTTGGCCGTGCAGATGTACTATAAACTCTGCTAGAGATTGTTCTTAGACAAGCCAACATGTTTATACGTGGAAAAAGCAGTAAAACAAAAAATTCATTTGGGAGAAACCAATATATGTCAAGAACGTAACCAACAATTTATTATTTACAAAAGGACAAATGATAAGGATTGTAATCCCACACAAATAAGATATATATTTTAACGCTTGACCCAAGTGTATGACTTTCTTGCCTTGGGCTTGCCCGGTTTCTTTCTTTCAACCTTTCTGCTATCTCTAGTCAAACATCCAGCTTGATGTAACCTTGATTTAAGCAAAGGATTGTGAATTACCAATGCTCTGGCAATACCTAAAGCAATGGCACCTGATTGACCAGTATTTCCACCACCACGTACAGTAGCAAAGATATTGTAGTCACCAACGCTGGCTACAACATTAAGAGGATGCAAGAGCTCAGCACGATGCTGCAAACGTGGGAAAAACTCGTTCAAAGGACGTCCATTAACAAGAATTTGTCCACTTGCAGCTTCAGTACTACGAGCCATGTAAATTTTAGCACTGGAAGCCTTACGACGTCCAATAGCAACAGCACGGCCAAACTCGTCAAGAGTTTGATTTAAAATAGAGGATGCTTGAGAAGAACGGTCTTTAACAAAAGGAGTAATAGCTTCCCAGACCTCTGAAGGCATAAGTTGAGGATCAATTAAGGAAAGACGATTTAAAACCTTGAGTAAGTTTTTGTACTGAATAGGCTTAAGACGAGTACCACCAGCAGTAGCAGAATATTCAGTAAATGAAGTCCATGAGACAGCTGAAGTCTCTTCACGGGGAACGGTTGGAATGTTTATATGTTTGCGAAGAAGATCGTTTAGAGCACGCATATGCTCCTCGTAGGGTGGATTCGACATGAAAAAAGATCTTTCAGTAGGAACTACACGAAGACGATCAAGACCGTTATACAAGTGTTCCGGAGCATTGATATTGATCATTTCTTGTTGTGATGAAGATGAAGTACCGACGTCGCTAGAGTTCAATTCTTTAACGAGTCGCATTTGCTCTGCTGAAAAGGGAACAAGTCCATTTTGAAGTCTCAAAGACGTTGAAAACGAACGTGAAGCACAAGTAGCAGCAGTGGTCAACCGCGGTAGAAGAACGTTTCTTAAAGCAGAAAATGACATTGTAAAGCCTGTTGATCGCGAACCCGTACTGATTCTGGTTGGATGAAAAAAAATCGTTTGTTTAGAAAAGTGAAAAAAAATTAGGACATGATGATATGTACTGACATATTCTGAGATATACGCTTGATATAGTGTGAACTACGATTGAACAACAAGACGAAGCGGGTGCTAGAGATGAGGTTGAAGAGACTGTAGAATGAAACAGCTGCAACCGGGTCACACTTTAAAAACCGGGTTCTTTGTACAGGTGGGCAAGACCGAAAAGGCTGAAAGATGGGACTGAGCTTAAATGTATGGGAGTACAGTTTTTGAAGGATTCAGACAAATGAAGTTTAATATCGATAGCTGAACTGGCATTGTCGTCGGTTCAGTCGTCGGTGCTTTAATATTTGCATGTCCCGAAATTCCCAACCTGAAAATTTTCATTCCATTTCACCTCACAAATGACAGATTCTTCTAAACAGTTCAAGTTCGTTATCGAACATATGGAGCCTGAGTTCTCTGAATGGGTTAAACTCGAGTATCTTCAAATTCTAGAGGACGTTGGTAAATCCAATTTTTACCTCTCTTCTGTTCCCTCAAATGTCTCTGAAAAAGATCTCCCTTCAGAGTTTGTCCCAGCTGGACTCCAATGGACACATACCGCTATCAACCAATTCAACACCGTTGATTCTTCTTTTCCTAAAGACTCCGGCCGTGTCTGTTTACTTGATCCTGCATCAACTGTAGAGTTGGGACCAGAAGATGCAGACAAGTTTGACTTTTTCTTGTTTGGTGGAATTTTGGGCGACCATCCTCCAAGAGATAGAACCGGAGAACTAAGGAAATATGGCTACACTAGCAGATCTTTGGGCAAGAAGCAAATGACTACTGATACAGCAGTCAGAGTTACTAAGATTGTTGTTTCTGAACAAAGTGAGTTTATTGAAACATTTGGAGGGCCATCTCAAAGTCTGAGACTAACAATGGCTAAATAGAAAAGTTGAGTGATATTGAGTACGTTGATTATCCTGAACTCAAGTTCAACAAACATGAAAGCACTGAGATGCCGTTCCGTTATGTTGTTGATTCTGAGACAAAGAAGCCGATTCTCCCAAAGGTGAGTGTGTAGTTAAACAGACAGAGACCAAAGAAGCAGGAGGTGTCGTTATCATGTACAGGCTAGTCCCAGATACCCGTTAAAAGACTTGACAAACAGCTTGCCCGTGACTAGTGTCCAAGCGTTGCTGGGGTACTGCTCAAGCCTTGGAAGTAATGTTTGTCTTTTGAAGACCTTCAATTATCTTAAATTCACTTTTGAAACGTTTTTTGAGTCTTTTAAAGGTTTTTAATCCTGCCACTGATACCACTGACACCTCTAGCATCACTATACAAAAGAGTACCTACTAACATTCTTGTTATACGTTATAGGGCATGTTTGAATTGATCAAGGAAGATTCGAAACGTTCATTGGATGATCTGATCTAACAGCGACGCCATTAGGTCTGGATCTGTATTACTCAAGAAATTATTTTCTTTTCCTGCAGCTTTGGAAATTAAAGTTTTAAAGTTTTAAAGTTTTAAAGTTTGACAGGAAAAAGAAAATCCCAAACCACGAAATCAACTAATTCAACTTAGTTTTCTGCTCAAATTGCTGAATAAATTTTTGATAATAATTATTTTCATATTCATATATAAAAGAGAAAGAAAATATCTCGCGAATAACCTTCTTTTCATATCCACACAAATCTATATTTGTATTTGGACTCACACGTATCACTTACTATTCACTTTTTACACTGAGTTCTTCTGGCTTTGGTTCCTTCTTCCTCTCTAGCAACCGCAAATGCTGTCATCAATCGCTATGAACCATCCGCCTTTTGCCAAATTGAATTCTCAACCCAACCAGCAAGTTAAAACCTCATCATCGTCGGCTTCACAATCTTCGCCATCATCCTCACCCAAGCCAGAAATTCAGCAGCATCTAATCAAAAGCAACATACCTCAAAATGTACTTTTGTCAGATTTCTCTTTTATAAACCTTCTCCTGTCTCAAATGTTTCAACATGACTCTATACCTAGTTTGCTAATGAGTACTATCACCATTGTTTCAACCTGCTCTTCGCTCAGTTCAAACTATGTCCAAATTGTGCCCCAGATTCTTACACAATATAATCACTTGTCCCAGACCAACCCTCTTCTGGCTCATTTGAAAACAACTTGCGCTAATGTAATTCATGTTATCCCTCAGCACAGAACCATTAAAGCTGATACGACTGCCAGCAACTCGACTGGCTTTAGTGTCCTTGAATCTACTTTCAACGACATTTATGAAATTCCAAATTCTGCTTTAAACTTTACAATATCTCCAACTTCAAGTTCTTTTGCTCAACCGTCTCACAACCACTCAGTTTCAAACTACTCATATTCTTCTAGTTTAACTCCTTCTACAATCAAGCGACCTGGCAACCACAGGTCACTTTCTTCCCATGACATTCCGTTGAATTCTGAAATTCCTACTCTGTTTCCTCCTCAACTACAACCGTCACAGTCTCCTCTCTCTCCTTCCCTCTCTCCTGTTATTTCATTATTCCCTATTTCGCAGTCATCTCCACGATCAATAGATGCTCAAATTCCCGATCAGAATCAAGCTGAGATTCAGGATAAGATATTCAACACCTTTGCATTCATTCCTATGCATCCTAGCGCCTTGGTTGTTCCCCCGAATTCTGCTGATTACAATTTTGCTCTCCACCCACTTCCTTCTCATGTTCTTCCAGATTTTAAAGACATAATTACTGCTAGATTTGCGGAAACCTCTTCTTCTGGTTTGATGATTGTATGCTATCCAACATCTCTTTCGCTCTACAAGAATCACATTTTACCATGCCTTGACTTAGCTCTACATCGCATGATAGCTCTCAACATGATATCAACTCAAGCTTGTGAAGCAATCACTGTACCACCAAAATCCCCAATTTATTCTTTTGAGCAGCAGAAACATTTGTTATCGCAGCTTGATGGTGCTAGCATTTTGTACGCGCATCATGTGCAAAACTACGCTCCAGCTGACTGGGGCTACCGCTGGCTAGCCGAAGACATGCTGTGGATGAGACAAACGCTTCAAAATCTTGACGTCGGGTCGCAGACCGTTCTGAAACTTGTGAACACAATGACAAGAAGCAACTTGTGGAATGTAGACAGCGTATGTGACGTAGCAGTGTTCATTGTCAAGAAAGAGCAATCCGATTATTCTGCAAGACCTTAGCTCTTGATTCACAAGTGTTGATTTGTTCTACGTATTTCATTAGATAGTTTTAATATATTGCATTGATTTTACCGAAACCTGGATTACTGAAACCTGTACTTGCGTAAAATTTTTGGCTGTTTGAATTTTTATCAACTGAAACATGCACCGTTTAAACCTGCATTTATCTTTGAGACTGATGCTCTTACTAAATTTGCCTTTAGGGCTACTGCTTTGTATAAAAATAATTATTATTATTTCTCTACTTCAGTTCGACTCAAGTCCAGCAGATTGAATATATGCAATGTCAAGATCTTGTTTAATTAAAAGAGGCCATTGAGACGTGCAGAACTAGTCTTTAAAACAGTTTGGCTGCTTCATTTGTAGTATTGAGTAAACCATTATATGATAGGTGGGCTCACGCTTCTATCAGGACTACTAATGTATCAAGACATATATCAAACAAAGTGATCAGTAATAAAAAGAGGAAGCGAAACGCGGTGTCACTCTACCTTAAATGACGAATTGAGTTTTACGCTCTAAAACAGCCTTCTACGCAAGCATTGGTTGAGCTTTTTCCTTCTGTCGAGAAGTAGTATCTAGTATAGGGTGTTCATCATCCTTGATATTGTTTTCAGAATCAACCACAGGATCAGTGGGCACATCAGGCATAGTAGGCACATTCTGAGCCAATGCTTCTCGTTCTAGAGCAGCAAGCTCTTCTTGAACTTCCAGTTCAGCTTCGCTAGATATGTTGTTGGCAAGCATGTCCGAAATTTCCTGGAAACCCGAGGTTAGCGTTTTTTTGATTACAGTTTCTAGTTTTACTCACCTGCTGGTATGCTATGCCCTCGGCAGAGTCATCCATAATTTTCTCAACACGTTCAATTGACATCTCCTGGTTAATAGCTTTAAGCATTTTGTTACCTTGCTCTAAGCTTACAAGTGTTTCTTTCTGCACTTGTGCAAACTCTACATTTTGTATCTAGAATCACGGTTAACACTTCAGACCTTTGTTCTATAAAGTAAAACTCACTGTGTATTGAAGCTTCTCAAGATGGTTCTCTGCTTGGTTCAAAAGCTCTTCCTGATACTTCTTTTTGCGCAATGCCAACTGTGCTCTTCTTCGATCGCCTTTCGCTAAGCATTCTTTCGCAATCTCTCTTTCTCGGTTAACTACGTGAGCCACCTTTTTTTGGTATTTCCCAATAGTGTCTCGTTGCAATTTGAGCTTGAGAATAGCTTGGTCCTCAGAAGTAACGGTTCCTTTAGTCTTGGATGATGCGTTTCCCATGTTTATAAATTTTGAAAAAAACGGAGCTTGTCTACTTGTTCCTGCAAACTGCTATTTGTGTTTTGGAGTTCAAGTTATCTCAAGAATCAATCAGATCTGCAAAGGAATCTCATTTCCCTCTGTGTCACATGACTAAACCTCCCAACTAAATTTTTTATATTTGAAATTTCGGTTTTATTTATTCGAATATAGAGAAGATTGAAATTTCGGTTCTTTAATTCGAGTTTAGAGAAGGTTGATCTATTATTCGAGAATAGAAAAGACTGAAAAGATTTTGTAATACAATCAGGATTCTCTGGGTTGTTGATTATTAGCTGACTGCCGTTATAAATTGAAATGGCGCCTTTTAAGTTGAAGAAGAATGGAAGTGTGACACCATCGTCAACCGACGAAATGAAGGTTTTGGATATGGTTGTAGGATATTTGGAGGCCCAAGCAGAAAAAGAGCACTTTATAAATAATGATGAAGAGAAAGAAGAAGATGGCATAATTGATTACGATTTACGACCGATACTTAAAAAGTTAAATGTTACTGAAATGGTAAATTTTTGCAAAGAAATGGACTTCAAGATGAAAAGAACTAAAAGTGCGGCAGTTGCAAAGATGGTAGAGAAGGCAGTGAACCAAATAAAAATTCAGCAAGATGAACTCTGGTTACAAAGAAACGACTCAAAAGTAGATATTGAAAGTGACTACGAAGGAATGGATCCTGATAATATGATGGAAGTGAAAGACACTAATCAACAAAATAAAAGCGTAGTAGACTTGTGGAACATCAAACCTGCTCAGACCAGTGTTGCTCTTGATGCTAGTACTCTTGAGACTACTTCAAATCAAACTGAATTAGTTACGGAGAAAGCAGAAGAAAATAAAAAAATCACAAAAAAGCGTGAGAGATCTTCAAAAGACAAAGAATCATCAGCGAAAAGACAGAAAGGTATGGTATACGATGAATCTTGTGTGTAACTGTACTAACAAATAAGCAGAAAAAGCAGAAAGAGTGTCTACTTCTTCAGTAACACTGAAAGACTTGGGTGGAATTGACAAAATTATTGAACAAGTGCTAGAGATCATTGCTATGCCTTTAGCTCACTCTGAGGTTTATTCTCATATTAGAACTGAGACTCCTCGAGGTGTTTTGTTACATGGTCCGCCAGGTTGCGGTAAGACCATGCTTGCAAATGCAATTGCGAACGAGTTGGGCGTTCCTTTTATATCTGTATCTGCTCCTTCAGTTGTATCTGGAATGTCAGGAGAGTCTGAGAAAAAGCTTAGAGATATATTTGAAGAGGCAAAGAGTCTTGCACCTTGCATCGTATTCCTAGATGAAATTGATGCTATCACGCCAAAACGTGAGAGTGTTCAAAGAGAAATGGAGCGAAGAATTGTCGCTCAGCTACTGACATGTATGGATGATGTTTCTTTAGAAAAAACTGGAGGTAAACCAGTCATCATTATTGGAGCAACTAATAGACCTGATGCCATTGATTCTGCATTGAGAAGAGGTGGGAGATTTGATAGAGAGATTTGTATGAGTGTCCCTGATGAAGAATCTAGAGAAAAAATTCTGAAAACAATTTGCAGCAAATTACGATTAGAAGGTGATTTTGACTATAAAAGACTCGCTAGAATGACACCAGGATATGTAGGTGCTGATTTACATGGACTAGTTGCAGCAGCTGGTGTTGCTGCAATTAAACGTATTTTCTCATCTCTTACAAGTTCTCCTAATTTGCCTAGCTCTGAGCTCAATAACCAGAGCGAAGAACAAGCAACGAATGCTGCAAACACTCAAAATGAAAATCTTGAACATACCGAAACTGCAGATGTAGAAATGAAGGAGTCTGAATCTTTACCTGAAATTGTTCCAGCTGAAATTTTTGAAGTTCAAACTATTTCTGTTACTTCTAATACGAATGACTCGAACAAAGGTGAAAAAGTTCTTGCAGCTAATGTTATTCAGAATTTCCTGAAAGCTCACCCAAATCCCCTTACAGCAGAAGAACTCGCTCCTCTAGCTGTTTCATTTGAAGATTTTACTGTGGCTTTACCCACTGTTCAACCTTCATCTAAAAGAGAAGGTTTTGCAACTGTTCCAGATGTTAATTGGGATGATGTTGGTGCATTAAGTCATATCAGAGAAGAATTAGAGTATGCAATTGTTGAACCTATCAAAAATCCCGAGTTGTATCAAGCTGTTGGTGTCAATGCACCTTCTGGTGTTCTTTTATGGGGTCCTCCTGGTTGTGGTAAAACTCTTCTAGCGAAAGCTGTAGCACATGAATCACAGGCTAATTTCATTTCTGTTCGTGGTCCTGAACTTCTTAATAAATACGTTGGTGAATCTGAAAAAGCAGTAAGACAAGTGTTTGTACGTGCTCGAGCATCTGTGCCTTGTGTCATTTTTTTCGATGAATTAGATGCTTTGGTACCTCATAGAGATGATTCAAATTCTGAATCTTCATCACGAGTTGTCAACACGTTATTAACTGAACTTGATGGTGTTGGTGATAGACAAGGAATTTTTGTCGTTGCTGCAACCAATAGACCAGATATGATTGATTCTGCAATGCTGCGTCCTGGACGTTTAGACAAACAGTTAATGGTTGAACTACCTACTCCTGAAGAACGCGTTCTCATTTTAAAGACAGTTACTCGATTAACACCGCTAGATTCATCTGTAAATATCCCGATCATTGCACATGATGAACGTTGCCGAAATTTTAGTGGCGCTGATTTAGCTGCACTTACTCGTGAAGCAGCTGTGCTTGCCCTTAAAACTGTGCTAAAACAAAGGCGTTCTTTAACAAAAGCTGAGATTGAAAAGCTGCCTAGTTTTGAAGATTCACCTATCCTTGTTTCGGGTGAAAATTTTGAAAACGCTTTTAAAAAGGTAAAGCCGAGTGTCTCTGATAGAGATAGAGTAAAGTACAAAAAAATGTCCGAGCGATTAGGTACTAATCAAGAATAGAGTATATATAAGACAAATCATTTAAAAACAGTTTTACAATACGTGCTATTTTTCATCATTTCTATTCAGTGTGCTAGATGGTTTGATTTTAAATATTTTTCTTGATATCAAAAAAACTTACAAATGGCTTGATTTAGTTCCAACTTTTAAAATGGTGAGCCTTGTGTCAATTACAAACATGGATCAATTATAGTTGAAAATTAATCTTTAATAAATTACTTACACCAGCTCAACAAGCCAGTTAAAAGTCTCTCGATTTATTAAGTGATATCTTCAAAGACTCAATTTTCTTGTTAATTCCGACTGACTTGGAACTGGAAAAAAAAGGCGTGGTTTTAGTCGTAGTTAATTGCTTATTCTTGTCTCGATACTTCTCAGAGTCCCATATCAAATCAATTGCAGGATATGAAATAGTACCTCTAGCAATTATCAAATGCTCGAAAGATTTGTCAAAGAGCAGTTCAACATTAAAAGGTAATATCATTCTAACACAGCTTTCAGAAGAATCTATAGAATGGATAAATGCAGTACCAACATATCTACTAATCTTGGGATTTAACGGCCCTCTGTTTTGTAGAACTGGGATATTGGAAGGGCTATGACGCATTATTTCCAAAGGTTCGGCTTTTGACACAGCGATTAAGTGTGTAACAGTACCTATAAAACACAATTCCAAATCTTGATATTCAATACTTTCTTCATCTTGTAAAAGACCAAAAGCTAAACTGAAATTAGATCCCTCGTCGTATGAAAATTTATAAGGCCTAATATGGGTCAGCCTATTTTTGAATAAAAATGTCATTTTTAACTCAGAATGATGAAAGTAAGTCATCATTTGCAAGTCCTGAATATCTTGCGAGTTGATTTTATTTCCGCCTCTCCCTGGAAGCTGTCCCTTTGACCTCTCGGACGGAGAATCCAATACTACAAGAGACGGATTACGCTCTTTCGCAATATGTGACCTGAAAGTGGCATCAAAATCCTCAAAAGTTTCTTTATCGAGATTGGACCCCAGGTAAATGAATTTTCTTGGTGAAATGATTTGATATATTTGTTCAAGCAATCTGATACCAACACCTTTTGTAAACGAAGGAGTGTTTACAATTAAAATGCTTTCTTTACTCTTATCGCTTTCTTTGTAGAGTCTGAACAAATCAGAAATAGCTTCAATATAGTGAGAATAAGAATTTCGAGGATTCACGTCTCCAATTGCATGAGCTCTGACACAATCTCTTATTATAGGATTGCTGAAAGATGATCCCAAATTGTAACTGCATAGATACAATGAAACCAGTCCAAGAGGTCCCTGTTCTGGATGTTTTGGATCACAATCCAAGAAGAAGACATTACTGGATACAGTTTTGCGAGATACTGCCATGTTTCCAAGATATTTTGCAAATGTAGATTTACCAGATTTTTTTGAACCAGCAACAAGAACTTTTGTTCTTCCGAATTTTTCAGTAACAATTTCATTGACGGTATTCTTCCATTCAAATGGAATAGAGATCAACGAGTCTCCTTCCTGATGGCTAAATACGAGAGAAAAAGAGCGTCCACTGGAAGTAGATTTGCCATTACTCTCCCACAAATTTTTAAAAGCAGCAGAATCAGAGTATAAGCTGGGAATTTCTTCAAGACCGTTAAAATAATCAGTAAAATGTACAATAGTATCTACATTATTCTGATTCATTTCTTTATTTTCCAATGTTTCGTCTAGATATTCCTTAGATTTTCCTTTTGGCAAAGCGCACTCAATTATAGGGTAAGAGTTCGCTGCACTAGCACACACATTATGAAAGGTTGGTCCTGCTCTGAGATAGGCTCCATATATTCGAATTGCTCCTTTTTGAATCCTGAGTTTACACTGTCCCTTCAATGCTATAGACTGATACCATGTTACTACTTTTGTTTTTCAAGTATCCAAACATATTTGGTCATACCTCACCAAGACGTAAACCGATAGTTGCTGCACCCTTGGAGTAAACTACATTATAAGGTGTTTTTGTGAATTTTAGTTCTTGTACTGGCCTTTCCATGTTAGAAAAGTAATGAAACATAGAGTAGTACATAACATACCTTAAGGATAATGAGTTGACGTTGTTCACAGGAACCAATTCCTCTTCAACCTCGATCTCAACTACATCGCTATCGCTACTGGAAGATATTGGATCGGCTAGAATCTGTCGAATATCTGGATCTCCTCGAAGAGATCTCAAGTATTCGGCAGCACTGACTGACTTCTTCTTCCTCAGAGAACTCAAAGCACTATCAGAAGCTACTATCTGTTAGACTTTTTTCTTAAGAAAACATTATTAATACTCCTACCAGTTCGTTTCATTTCATTCAAAGATCACAACTGACAGCCTTCCTATATAAAGTAAGAATTGAATCCTATTTATTTTTCTTTAAATCATCAGATCGTACTACCAACTACACACTCTGTATATTCAATACCAGTTTGAGTTTCAATCTAGAATGTATCATGAAGGAAAGCGTTGTAGTGATATTACATAAAATCGTCTTCCCAGTCATCAGCTCTAAATTGATTACTTGAATGTCTCATGTCTTCTTCAGTATGCATAGTTTCGTAGCCATGATCTTTCTCCCATCTCAACTGCTTTCGTTCTCGAGCAACTCTTAAATCTTCCTTCTGTCTCTTTTGTCTATCAGAAACTTCTCTGCGTTTCAACTCCTTCTCGTAATCAACCTTTTCTTGAGCGAAATCAGGATACCTCTCTTCTTTAGTCTTATTCAAACGGTTAACGATAGCGTTGATTCTGATGTCAACATGTACTTTCTTGACTGTTTTGGGCTGTTTGAAACCAACTTGACCAGTGGCCATCCCGTTGTTTTTATTCAAATTTGACCAAGGAGTATATATAACAGTGATATTATCTTTCTTGTTACCTTCAATAGAGTTGGCTTTAGTGAGCTGTGCACAATCTAGGAGCTATGGTATTAGCACGAGAGAACCCTATAACTGTGACAAAGATAACTCACCCATGAGAATTTCCTTGGGGATCTCATCCCATTTCCAATCATCAGGTAAACGAAGGTAAACATGTGCAGAACTGAGATTATCTACATGGAACTGTTTCATGAAGTTAATAAGCATTCATATATATCAATCTGTAATTGACCCAGGAAATCACATACCCTATTGAAAGTTAGATTTACTTGCATTAAGTCTACATCTATCTTGCTTAACTTACCAAACATCATTAGGAAGCCCATACTTGATCAAATCCTCATCTAGACGCTTTTGTGTTAATGCCAGTTGTGAAGACATTAATTGATAGTCCCAATCCCAAAGACCCTGCATCTCGTTATTACATACTTTCTTCCTTGTGTTTTCCCATATAAATGACCACAGGAGGATCTATCTCTCCTGATACACCTGTAGATTCAAAATAGTAAACCATCTTTAATATCAAATCTATTAACAAACGATCTTAGTTTCAAGATGAGATTTTTCAATCTGAAATTAATTTTCTTTTCAAAAACTATCGTGTCATGTGATAACTCTTGATTTGGATATTTGTGATTTACTCAAATCATCTCTAATAAACACAAACTCCCCCATATATTTCCACCAGGTTGAGTCGAAAATTTGGCGTATTTCACTTGATTTTTTTTTAAATGAATCAAGTTGATATCTTTGCTAAAAATTTGAAAAAAATCAACTAAATTGGTTTACTAGAAGTTTATAAAGATATCAGTTTAGACCACCAAAAATTTGATATATTGTACCTAGTTACAAAGAGTTCATAGGAACTCCTTGAATATGGAATTTGAGCAAAGGCGCCACTTGTTTGCGACTACATTTTGAGTTGTGCTGATGAAATGCGCAGATTCCAGAAGTAGTGCTTATAGATTTGATTGGTTCAAGTTTTAAATCAGATGTGATTGCAGCAACAAGATTTGAGACCTGTGAGCCAGATTGATCAAATGGAGCCCATACCAAAATATCTCTGCAATGTTTACCAGCGTGCTTGTATGAGCACATAACAATCAAATAATCTAGTTTCTTCTTTTCAGCCCATTCTTGAAGTTCAGTTTCAAAGTTCTTGTGAGTTTCATAGAACCATTCGATAGACTTGACAACAGAAGAAATCCCAATTTTATCCTGAATAAATTCCCCACTTGTAGATTTGGCATTATCGGGAGTCCATTCTTTGTAATCTTTTCGAAGAATCTCACCAGCAGTGAAAGTTGAAACATCTTTCTTATACTTGTCTAATGTTTGGTATAAATCGTCAATGTCACTTTTTGAAAAACCTAAAGAAGATTTGAGAGTTTCAAATGCTTCCGCATCAGCTTTCTCAACTTTGGATTTTAAATTTGACGTATCATTCAATATCGGACCGATTCCTAATAGTGCTAGACTCTGATCGTCTTTAAATAATGAAATTCCCAGTTTTGCCGAAAAGTAATTTACAACAAGACTTGCACAACTTCCTGATTTCTGAATGATACGAGGACCATTTAAAAAATCGTATTCACCCTCATCATCATGATGGTCAATTATTCCAATCACATTTGAACCAAAAATTTCTTTGGTAGTGCCAGTTAACTTATTGTGGTCAACCAGAAAAGCCTTTGTTTCCACATTTCCTTTGAAAGGAGCCAAATCATCCAAAAACAAAATGCTTGAGGTTGCAATTTCAGCTTTTTGTAAAAGATATGTGATATCAGGACGTAATTGGAGATCTTCTCGAGGGATATTGAATAATGGAAGAACTTTTGGAGCAGACACATTCTCGATACCTAATTGAATTGAATAAAGGTATGCAGTGATGATAGAACTGGCACAAGAATCGAGATCTGAGCAGTGTTAGGCTTGGGCTATACTCTCAGACAATATATCGTATACTTACCAGCTGATTCGTTACCAGTAACGAAAACAATTGAGCTTACTATATCCTTACGCAGGCCTTTTGCTAAAAACTCTCCAGTACTTTTCAAGAATGATTGAATCCCCTTATTGTTCATTGTTCTGTTGGTGTTGTTGAGTAAAGTAAGAAGTCATAAAACTCTAGGCCGCTTTTAAGCTTAAAAATTATGTAATTTAGGTTTTGACATTTTCCGATGTTTAAGGTCTCTAGTGATCCTACACATTCAACCTACCTAAATATTAATACCTGAACTCAAGTATGGTTGAATTTAAAAGATACACACTAAAGAGCGTTCCGAGATCGACCTCCAAAATAATTAATCTGGCGATCGTAGGTATGTTAATGATATGAAAATATCTCAACTGTATTTTTCATTAACTGGAAAACATCCATTCGTAGGTACTGGTGCGATAGGTACTGCTCTTTTGAGTCAACTTTCCAAATTTCAAGCTCCAGGTATATCCTATAATGTAGTTTTAATTTCACCTTCTGCAGCTGAAAAATCAATTATTTCAAAAGATTTTAAACCGATAAATCTATCTAATTGGAATGATTCTTCGGTTACACATGTTCTGAAAGGAATCAGCTCAACTGGTGATATCGCAGAATTCTTGGAGAGATCAAAAAAACCCGTCATTTTAGTAGACACTGCAACCTCTGGATCGCAGAACAATTTGGTAATGGCTCATTCTTATCCTTTACTATTGGATCAGGGAATTTCGATTGTGTCTGCGAACAAATCTGCATTTTCCGATCATGATGGCCTTTGGAACAGTCTATTTAGAAAAAGCACTGGAAAATTCAAACGAGGTCAAGTTAAATATGGTGCCTCAGTCGCAGCAGGACTTCCAGTAACTAATATATTGAAAGAAATGATTAGTACTGGTGATACAATTCGTTCTATTAGAGCTGTAGTCAGCAGTCCTTTGAGTTACATTTTCAATCAATACTCCAAAATTTCATACGATTCTGAAGCCCGGCCTACATTCTCTGATACTGTTAATCAAGCTATCAAAGCTGGCCATATTTTTGACGATCCCAGAGAAATTTTGACTGGCTTAGATGTTGCTGAGCAGCTCACTATTTTCACCAGGACTGCTGGATTAAAAATACCTGATTTAGGGAGCTTTCCTGTGAGAAATTTAATTCCAAAGCCCTTACGTGATATCGATTCTGTTTCTGAATTGATGGAGAAGCTTCCAAAATATGACAATACTTTAGAAAAATTGAGAAAGAAAGCTGAAGAAGACAATAAGGTTATTCGATATGTAGGTAGCGCCAAACTTGGTGAAAAAAGCTCAACTGTTGATGTCGGTATTGAACGGTGAGTGTTTTTAGATATATTTGCTTTGAAGCCACGCCTAACCAATTCTTTAGATTCAAACCTGATCATCCATTTGCCAACTTGGGAAAAGATGAAAATGCCATTTTGATCACTTCTGATAGATATACTGATCCTCTACTTATTAAAGGACCAGGGTAAGTTAGTACACTTTGTTGAAATGTTACAATATTAACGACTTCTTTAGTTCTAATCCCGAAATCAGAGCTTCGCGGCTTCTGTCAGATATTTTTGAAATCTCAAAATCATTGTAAATTGGCCAGACAATAGAAAATAAATCATGAAAATATTTGTGAATTAGAAATTTACATAAACATTATTGCACAGATTTTGAATCACGGTAAATCAGTTTCAGTCGCTAAAACTAGATGCTCAGCATCCGATCTTCCTCTACTTGTAAATGCTGCTCTGGCTTTGATAAATAATGATCTTAATTTGACCTTGTTGTTACAAAGATTTTTCAGTTCGTTCCTGAGAATCCCTGGAGTAACTCTTGCTTGAGAATTGTGCTGTAAGTGCGATCCAATAACACCAATTCGAGAATCTGCCAAAAAGTTGGTCATAAATACAAACTCTCCATCAGGCATCACTTGCACTATTGCAAGACCAGATTTATGAACAAACTGTTCATTTTCATAAAATGGCTTACCCCAAGAATATTGAACATCTAAGCAGTTTGTAACATCTTTTGAAATAGGGCCTACATCTAGAAAGTAATCAATGGCTTTCAAAATGTACTTTTGATAATACAGAGGAGGAATCTCACTCGTGGGTACAGGATCCATAGCTGCTATATTGTTAGGTAAAGAGTTGGATGAAATGCTAATATCGATTTGAGGTATTGTTTTCAAGAACGAAACAGGATCTAGCTGAAATCTAGTTCGAAATAAAGATGTAAAAGGATTGGTTTTTGGTAATTTGCTAATTTCTTGAATAGGAACTTGCACTAATTTCAATCCATACTGTTCCATTACTCTTCCCAGTCTAATGATCGCTTCATCCACAAATTTTGGAGTAGTGTTGAGCCATTCGAATCTCAACTGAAAGCAATTACCTGGGTTATGGATTCTGTCAAAATGTACAGTCAGGACTTCAGGTCTCTTTGAAAATTTGTTAGGATCCACATTGTATTTGATGGCCCTACTGATAAAAACTGCAGGCTTCTTTTCGTTGATAACGGCGGGCAAAATTGGCGAAGACAGTAAATCGTTTTTCTTCTCTTGAATGGATGATTCGATATCTGAAAATTGTCCCGACGGCGTTCTTCTATGCTTAAATGACTTTTCCACTGGAGATGTTGAAGGTGCTGGGCGAATTGATTTATTTCTTCCACTACCGTCAGTTCCGCTTGAGGAAGGCCTAGATTTATTTCCATCACTTCGATATATTTTGTCAAGTTGGTAGAAATAGTTACCATCAAGTAATGGATGTCGTTTTTCAACGTGTGTGAATAAACCTCGCTCACGTAATTGATCCCCATATTTTAGTGCGCTTTCATAGGTGTTAATATCTGTGAAATTATTCAACAGCCAAGTAACAAAATCTGAACCAGAAAAACAGTCGCGGTGGTTTTTCCAGTGCCAGTTTCTATCAATCATTCGTAGGCCCCCAGTAGATTGCATTTCCATCGCCAACTCAGAAAGCCCAATTGAGGTAGAAAATCTTTCTGTTGGCTGAATGAAAAGATTATCGCGAGTTAAACCAGCCATGCCATGACTTTTTCTCAAATCAAGCAAGAATCTGTCTATTTCTCCAGTATAGTAATTAATTTCATCAGCTGCAGATTTTGGTCTCTTGGTCAATTGACTTTTAGAATCTCCTATACTGAAATATCTATCTCTTTGAAGCATAACCATAAGCTTGTTCAATCCTTCAATTCTTAATTCTTCAGCGCTAAAATCGTTCGAGCTTCTTCTATGAGAGTGTTCAACTGGATAGTGCTTCGCGCTGACAGGTATTAGTACGAGGCGTAATCGATACATTCTTGGATCATTGAAAATGTACTCTTCATAACCAGTCAAGATCGAATCGATTGTATTCCATCTGAATTTCTCCAAATGGTCATAACTGAAAAAGTCTAATGTTCCCTTTTGATATTCAGTTTCATAGCGAGTTTTGATATATGTCACACTTTTGGATATTTTGTCATTTTTTTCAAGAAATTTCAGCTTGTTGAAAGAATGAGTTTGAACACTGATCTTGCCTGAATCGTTAAATTGCATAGGGTCACAAGCTAACCTGTGAATATCTGAGCCCATTGACATGAAAATTCTTGTATTTAATGGGTTATCAGGAATAATTTCTACTACTCCAGCAGGAATACTTGGTTTCAATCGCACCTCAAGATTTTTGGCCTTTTCTTTTGCCATAATCTGAAATCCCATAGCCAGCCGGATAGCAACCATTTCGTGGAACAGTTGGTACATGGAGCTGTATTCAGACTCATCGGAATATAATGAAACGTCGTATATATTGAAGCTGTATTCAGCTGGAAATTGTTTTGAAGATGGCCCAATAGGTGTTACTAAAGGAAGAGATGCAGGAGATCTTAATGATCTCCATTTGACAGCTCTTCTTTTTACTTTTTTTGGATACACATTTTGCCATCTTCCATAGTTTGTGATATTTGCAACTTTATTAGCAGGGACGTTGGAAGGGTTATTAATTGTCATCCACATGGAATGCCTTTCTTCCAAATTGTTGTAATTAGGTTTTCCGCGAAAATCATGAATGTCACTTCTTGAAGATGATTTGTTGTTACTAGTATTGGATATTTTTCGTGGCATACTGGGGCGTCTTTGAACTGGAGGTGAACTTGCATGTGTATTCGAAAAATGGCTAGGTGGAACTTTGACGAATTTGCTTGAATCATTGATAGGGACCGCAGCCGAAATATTTTGACCGTGTACAGCCAAAGAAGACCTTATAGCTGAAGAAGGCTTCGCTGGCTCAATGTCAGGGAAGGTGTCGTTAAGTAATTGCATAGCAGATTTATCAATAGAAGATTCAATTGTGGATTCTGATCGTAATGAAGCATGGCTAGCCTTTCTGACAAATGAGAGATATGATTTTAGAGCTGCCACAGGTTCATTATGCAAAATTTCTTTTGGAACTGGCGAGTTACCTGTAATTTCAAAAGTAGCAACCTCTTTAGTGATCGAGCTCAAAGCAGGAGATTTAGGAATGTCAGCACTTAACGAGTTATTAGCTCCAATAAGAGATAGGAATGCAGCAGATGTCATTAAAGGAGTAGGAGGTTGAGACCGTAATCCAGCTGAGCTGGGGTTCGGTTTAGCTAGCAATGATTCTGAGTTATCAAAGTTTTTATTTGCTAAAGGAGCAACATATCGAGACTTATCTTCATCCAAATTGATTTTTTTGCCAATTTTTTCTTGATTTCGAAATAAGTCATAATCATACTTATCCATGTATTCTTTGACTTCTTCAGAAACATTCATATCTTCTGGTAAAAAATCTATACTCATAGAACTTTCTTCATTCTCCATAACTCCCATCATTTGAATTTCGTAAATTTTGCATCGTGGAATCCACTGATTAGTATACCTATCTGTACTCAGCCAAAATGAAATATCCAACCAGCTAGGAACACAATGTTTCAAAACTCCGTTATCTCTATATCTAAATAAAGGAGTAACATGTAGTGGTGCTCTACTTAAACAAACCAAGTCAATACCAATTTCTATGGTCAACAATTTCAAACTAGTTTGAAAAAGTAGATTGTAATCAACGTCAAATATTCCTGATCCTGGAGTCACAATAAGAGTTTGAACACCAGTTCGTCTTAAATCTCTATCAATAAATTTGCTAGAGACAAGTGATGATGCAATACTCACTGCCTGAAGTAAATTACCTTTAACTGCTGGTAAAATTCTTCCTTTTATTTTGCCTTCTGTACTGGAAGCGTTACTATTTCCTGAACTCCATTCGTCTTTGTCTAGTAGCAAAACATCTTTATCAAATCTAGAAAATTCATATCTCAGAGTTTCCATAATTTGACTCCACTTGCTGATATGTACCTGATCCACGACAACTCTGAAAAAGTCTCTTGTTTCAGTTGCAATTTCACCATGCCCCAATTTTTTCTTGCCATCCGATACATCAACACTGGTGAAAAGAATAATTGTTACAACGTGGTGAGCGCCTTGCTCATGCCATTTCTTGAACACCTCCGGTAGTAAAGAATTGATCATTTTATGAAATACAACTTGGCCCGACTCTTCGAAATGCCACATTTCGGTAGATATTTGAATGAAATAGACCATTCTTGCTGATTCAGATCTGTAGATAATTCTTGTACTTGGGTTGATATATGCGCAATTGACATTTTTCCCATTTCTGTAAATGTCGACAATGTTTACTCGAATGTATTCGCTATAGGTAACTTTTTGATTTCTGTAGCAGCATTTACCAATGAGTGAGGACGAGATTCTCCACATGTCTGCTCTTGTCAAATAAGAGTCTTTAAAGTAAAGTTCGATTGAGTCGGCTACAACTTTGCATTCATTTCTCTGTTGATTTGTTAGTTATTAATTTGATTTTCTGAGAATCAAAAACCTACTAGTCGAACATTGACTCTACTACGGATAGGAATGTCAATGAGGTTATTCCAATGGCCTGACAGAAACGAAATCTACAAGAAAACAAAACCAACAGTTAGCATTAGTCCTTATAGTATCACTGAAGTACTAACCTGAATATTAGGCAGAGATTTGAAAAAGTCTGGAGGAGACTCTCTAACAACGAATAAAACTTTTTGGCCTTCTACAGTAACTTCAGCAACATCACCGACTTTTGCCCCAGGTGGTAGCGCAGCTAAATCAACCACAGCTTCTAATTCACAAGTTTTAACATCATGAGCCCAAGATACCAATTGCACAGGCGGACTATGGAATCGTTCTGTTGATTTTTTCGTTTCCTCAATCTCCGGTGTCTCTGCTCGACTTGCGTTTGACTTGTTTTTTTTACTTGAATTGGAATGAATATGAGTGTTATTGACTGTATACGCAGCAGAATGAGCCATAACCCGATTGTATGGCCTCATTGCTTTGAAACGGGTTTGTGTGTTCAAAGACCTTGATAAAAATTATGTGCATATATTTGTTTTTTTTCAAGCGTTTATATCTTTTTGAGAACGATATATAATCCCTTGCCCATATATCGCGTGGGGATTAAATTGAAAAAAATCTCGACAATATATCTGCAATTTGAACTTCAATGATTTTTTGAACTAAATATTTAATGATTTAGATTTCCGGTCAGTCAATTGAGAAGGAATCACATTAAAGAAGAATGGAATTGGTGACATGTCCACTTTGCAATCAGCGAATGACCAATGCGCAGGTCAATCTTCATTTAGATAAAGGATGTTCTGCTCCCTCGTCACAGTCAAATAGCTTACCGAAAAGTCAAGAATCCAATGATTTGAGAAGAAGATCTTGGAGTGAAAACTCAAAATCTGGTTTACCGACTAAAAGAAAGCAATTTGCTCCGTTGCGGAATGATATAGACAATCAATCATGGCCAGAGATGAAAAAGCCAAAGATCGTGACGCATCAGGCAAAAGGCAATAGTAAGCCGTTAGCTGAGTTATTAAGGCCAAAGACTTTGGAAGAGTACATAGGACAAGAGGACTTGGTTGGGAAAGGTGGAATATTGAAATCATTTATTGAACGTGATACTTGCCCGTCAATCATATTATGGGGACCTTCAGGTGTATGCTTTTCCATGTTTACTAATATTTTTCATTACGGATATTAACTAACTTTGAAATAGGTTGGTAAAACTACAATTGCAAGAGTGAGTCTATATGAATTGGAACTAATATTGGAAATTAATGTCTTGTTAGATTATTGCACAAAAAACAAAATCAAGGTTTGTTGAATTTTCGGCTACTACAAATGGTATTTCAGACTGTAGAAAGTTGTTTGAAGAAGCAAAAAATGATCTGTCATTGACAGGTAGAAAGACCATTTTGTTTCTTGATGAAGCTCATCGATTTAATAAAATGCAGCAAGATGTGTTTTGTGAGTTTTCATTCATAATTATTATTTCATGTTTAGACTAACTTTGAATATAGTACCTTACATTGAAAAAGGTGATATCATACTAATAGGAGCAACAACTGAGTAAGTTTAATAAATTAGTACTGGAAAATTACTAACAAAAATTAAGAAATCCATCCTTCCATATAAATAGTGCACTTTTATCTCGATGTCGAGTTATGGTGTTGAAGAAATTAAAACCTGAAGAGATTTTAGCCATGCTTAAACGTGCAATTGATATTGTTAATTACGCACAACCAAGGATGTTTGAGCATAAAATAATTGTAGAGGCTGATGCTTTAGACTATCTTGCAGATTTGGCTGATGGAGATGGAAGAATAGCACTCAACATGTTTGAAATTATGATACAATCAAATCAAGAAGATATGAAATTAGAACCGGCGCTAGAAACAAAGTCAAAGCCAGAAACAAAACCAGAATCTACACGTGGAATAACTCGATCACAAGTGCAAAAACTGCTTAAACGGACTCAATTATTGTATGATAAGTTGGGAGATGCACATTACGATTCGATATCAGCACTTCACAAGTCTATTCGAGGAAGTGATCCTGATGCAAGTATATTTTACTTGATGAAGATGTTGAAATCAGGCGAAGATCCGTTATACATTGCACGACGGATGGTTCGGATGGCATCTGAAGATATTGGACTTGCTGATGATAGTTGTCTTGTGCATGCTGTTTCTACATACCAGGCAGTGCAACAAGTAGGGATGCCTGAGGCAGATGTGATTCTTGCTCATTGCGCTGTGAAACTGGCAAAAGCCGCCAAATCCGTGATGGTTTATCGGGCAATGGGTCGAGTGAAAAAGGCGTTAGAGAGTGAGCCTGGGTTGGCGTCATCCGAAATTCCAATTCACTTGCGAAACGCACCTACTAAATTAATGAGACAATTGGATTATGGGAAAGATTATAAGTACAATCCTGATTTTGAGAACGGAGTTGAGCAGGAGTACATGCCGAAAGGGTTTGATAAATTGAGGTTTTTGGGAAATAAGCATGTTGGAGTTGATGATTTGGAAGGCGATGAGTTTGAAGAATGATTGTCGTTTTTAAGGTACATTTCTAAATCTCAACCTGAGAATCAGCCGAAACCATGAGTTGTAAGAATGAGATCCATGAGAAAGACATTGATAGAGCGAAAAACATGACTTATTATGAATATATAAAAACTGGAAATATATGATTTTTTTCAATTTTTTTTCAACAATTTTTTTGATTATTTTTCATTTTTTTGATCAATATTTGTATTAATGGGGGGTTTTTTTTTGTTTTTTAGTAGTTGCTCTTGTTGGAGATATGATCTCATTTTTTTAATCTGGTTAGGTGATACCAAGATGAGAATTTTCATTAGAGTGTGTTGCCAAAGAACTTTTTTAAATGGGTAGAAGTGATGTTGTAATCATGCTGAACAGTTTCAAAAGCTTCGCCTATTCTTTGCAAGCACAAATCTTCGTCTTTAACGTCCAAGATACCTGATTCATCTTTCAAGGCTCCAAAGTGTTGAATTTTTTCGCAGAGGCTTTGAACTTTAGTCAAGCCTAGGGCAGCAGAAGAGCCTTTTAAAAAATGGCCCAACGACGACAGTTCTTCAAGGTTTTTAGAGTCCAATGCTGATTTCATTTCGATGAAAGTGTTTTCTGCTTGCTCAAAGAAGTTGAGAACTATACTCTTGCTGAAGTCTCGTTCGTCATCGTCATCCATGTCAAGAATTTGGTTGAAAATGCTTTCGTCAATATATTCGTGAGCTTCAGGGTCCATTTTGAGATGATTTGTGGTTTTTTTTCTAATGAATTTATCGTTAGCAAGGTCTATTTCAAAACAAGTTAATTAGTTAATGGTATTTCCGGTGGTTGGGTCGAAGTTATGCGAATATGGTGGCAATATGAACAATTAACAAATGATCAAGTTGGAAGGAAAAAATTGGAAACAAAAATTAAAACAAAAACAATATACGTTAGAGGTTTGAAAAAGACTGTAAGAGAAAGAGAAGTAAAAATTGAAATGAAAATTATAAACTAGAGAAATATTAAGAAATATTAAAAAATGTTAAATTTTTAATTAAAAATAAAATGTTGAAAATATGAAATTTGTAAAACTTACAATTTTTTAATTTTTTAATTTTTATAAAATTATAAAATTATAGAATTTATAGAATTTATAGAATTTATAGAATTTATAGAATTTAGAGAAATTATAGAATTTAGAGAAATTATTAAAATTAGAATTTATAGAAATTATAGAATTTAGAGAATTTATAGAATTTATAGAATTTAGAGAATTTATAGAATTTATAGAATTTAGAGAAATTATAGAATTTAGAGAAATTATTAAAATTAGAATTTATAGAAATTATAGAATTTAGAGAAATTATAGAAATTATAAAAATCACAAAATTTATAGAAATTATAAAAATCACAAAATTTATAGAAATTAAAAAAATCTTGAAAATCACAAAAATTATAAAAATAACAATCATCATGAAAATCACAATTATCATGATAGTTATAAAATTCCTCTGTTTTAAAATTATTGTTTTCAGTTATGTCATCTAATCTTTTTAATAGTAATGAACCATGTTTGTGATTTCTACACATTTTTTCATGTATATAGACACTAATAAAAAAATCAAAATTTCTACTACATATTAAAAAAAAATTGGCATTAAATCATCATTGGCAAATCTATGGACGTTAAATATAAAAAGAGGAAAAATAAAACAATTTCAAACTTTAGTAGTTTGCAGCTGTAACTCGCCCTTTTCCATTATTTTTCTCTTTGCAAGATTAGACTCTTTACTACAAAAGTATCGCCATCGGCTATAATCTTTTTCAAACCACACGGTCGCAACTTCCCATAGCGAACTCTGTGGTGATGTATACTCTCCCAAGAGGTCGAAAACCTGAACGGCAGCTTCAGGATTTGAAGAAGCGTGAATCAAATGCAAAATGTAGAGCTCAAAAATAGGAGTAAATTGTTCTTCAGGAAGACTTAGCTCTGGATGAATGGTGTTGATGAAATACTCAAGAGGAGAAAGGTAATTTTGTTCATTGCCAGAAAGTGCAGCAACCTTGATGGAATAAATTGTGATTTCAACAGACTCAGTAGGATCAAGAGCCTGGACTGCTTCAGTGAGCTGTTGTAGGGATTTCAGAATGGATGCAATTTGGACAGTGACGGGAATGTTGGCAGATGATTGAATGAGCCGTTGTTTGTCGGCATAGAATTTTGAAAGCATGTCTGTGGATTGGGTTATTGATTCAGCATAGTCAAAAAAACATTTGGAAACAGAAGCAGCATATATGAGAAACTTGAGTTGAATAGCGTCAAAATACTCGTTTCTGGTGATTTCACAGTCCTGAAGCTTTCGCAGAGTGTCTGACGGAACAGAGCATGTAGTTGTTATGGGACGAATGCTAGGGGTAGGAGATAGAGGACTAGCAGAATCTTTTTGATTTTGGTAGACGACTGATTGTTCTTTAGGCGATGATTTGGAGCTGAAAACGCTTTTGAGGCCGCCAAAAGACTTCCAGGACTTTGGTTTGGGATCATGATGTTGCTGCACGGGAGTGGGAGGGACTACAGGAGTGGGTGCAGTAACAGTTATTGAAGCTAAAGAGGGCTTTTGCTCTGGGGGGTTGTAGGTGGAGTGGCTGTTTAGCGGAGAGTTGTTTGTAGAGACACAGTTTTTGGATCTGTACAAAGTCTTGTTATAGTGGTGGGAGAGGGATCCGAGGACGTTTTGAGACTCAGATATGGGGGTTGAGAAGAGTGGAGCTGTTGCCGAGGAAGAGGAATGAATGGAGGACTGAGACGAAGTCTTTGAAGTAATTGTGCTTGATCTTGTACGGGAGGGCTGCTGCTGACTGTGGATTGGAGGCAGTTGTAAGAGCGACGAGGTGGGTAGTTTTGAGTGTGCGAGGAGGGAAGGTGGATTTGAGGATGAGAAAGAGGTTGTAGTAGTCAGGGTCGGTTCAAAAGGTTTTCTCAAGGAGTAAGAAGTGTAGGAGAAATCTGTGATATCAGAGGATATGGTTGACACCGAGCTTAGAGAGTGAGCTGTTGAGTTAGAGGTGAAGTTTGAGTGGGATGTCATGTCGGTTGGGTCGTCTTTAAAGTCTTTATAGTACATGATGGGCAGACTGATGTGATTGGGTGGAAGATGGTGATTTACTTTTAGACAGAAGGATGATAGAGAGGACTGTTAGTTAATGATAGACCAAAAGCCATGAAACCAAGACATATATATATATTTGTGTTTGGAGATTCTGAGCGACTGGATTTTGTGGTGAATGTAGGGATGAGGACTCACAAATTCCACAAAAGTTGTAGATTTTCTTTTTTCAGGATTTTCTTTTGAGGATGAAGAGTATTTTGTTTCTTTTTCTTATTGTTATGAGCGAAATCAGGATTAGTTTCTTTTTTGAGATAAACATGAGTACTATTGGTAAGAAAAAAAAGACTAATTGAAAGTAAAAAGAAAGTTTGGGTTTAGTGTAGAATAAGAGATGCATGTAGGTGCAGATCTTGATGCAAGATTTTTAAAAAGGCATGATCAGGTATCTTGAAAAAATATGCCATAATGTCAGTCTACTATCAAAAACTGTTGTATTTAAAGACTTTCGCCGTTATCCATACTGGCTTTCAAACGACCTGGACAACTGACAATGGATCACGTGTCATAAAACGGCGCTGTTGATGGAAACGGAATTCGGGACAAGAAATGGCTCCATCCTCTAGATAATACGCTGTTATCACACCACAAACGTTACAGTTACATCAAATGCGGACATTGGTTTAAAGCACGGAAGGAATTGGCTGCAGATAAAGAAGGTGGTTGGGTTGAATTTCCTCGGGTTGAATTCAGGTTAAAAATTGGATTTTTTCAGGTTTTAGTCCTAGTTATATATTGTGTATAATGGAGTTTTTTAGCATTTTGCCCGGGTTCAGGTTCAGATTCAAGTTTCTGTTCAAATTCGAATTCAAGCTCCAGCTTTTATTCATGTTCCCGTTTAAGTTCCTGTTTAGGTTCTAGTTTAGGTTCTAGTTTAGGTTCTAGTTTAGGTTCTAGTTTAAGCTCCCGTTTAGGCTCCCGTTTAAGCTCCCGTTTAGGCTGCTGTTTGGGCTCTCGTTTAGAGACTGACTACTCAAGCTCCTGGTACAGATCCTGCTAAGACTTGCACCTTAAGGTTTCAAATTCAAGGTTACTTTTTAGGTTTATTTCACAGTTACATTCAGGTTGAATCTCGTTCGATTCTGGTTTCTCATTCGATTTTTACTCGATTCTCGTTCGATTCTAATTTTTTCAAAATCTACTTTAACAAGTCATTTCAATTTTGTTCCAGGTCCACTCTTGTTCAACACCCGTTGTAGTTTTATCAACTCCTGGGATAGCCTATTGTGATCTGCTTCGTTCTAATCCGCCCTACTTCCAGGATTAAAAAAATTGACGTTTCAAGATTAAAAAAAATTGACGTTTCAAGCTAAAAAGTTCATTTTTTTTTCAAAAATATAATCACGTTAAACGCTCAATTCCTAATTTCCATCTCCCCACATAGTCACACAAAATATTAGAGTGGGCATTCGTGCTTAACAATAACTCGCTTAGCCGAGTAAGGGACCCATAAAAAAAGATTCACAAGATTGAATCATGACGATTCGATATCATCGATATAATCGTTGAGATCTTCATCACTGCAGCCATTTAAAGTAATCTAAAGTCACAATCATTTAGAAACCTTCAGTATCTTTGAAATCATAAACTTGTCGAGAATCTCGCTTGCTCTGAAACGCGAGCATTAGCGAAAAATTGAGTTTTGTCAACTAGTACCGTCCTAAATCATCAACTACCAGCTACAACCCTGCTGATAGTATCGGTACTGATCATAACAACACACTTCATAGTCACACTTCAAAACCATAGCGTGAACTTACTGATTACTTTAATTGCATAATGGACAACTACTACTGACAGCAATGCTTGAAAAATAATTACTCTCGGCCCCTCTGACTATCTTTTGTTCGTCCTCCTGCTTCATGTCTTGATCCTGACTGGGATATTTCAACGTTTGAGCTGCGGTTGAAAGTGTTGTGAGCGTAGTAGACACAATAGTATAACAACTTTAGCAAACTTTGAAAAAAAACGTTTAAAAAAGCGCTTCCAATTGCGTTTCTAAAGAAGCACCCTAATTTGCATTTGTTAATCTATATGCTCTAATTTGCGTTTGTAAACCTACTTGAACCACTCTTTTTTTCTAATTTGTTCAAAAGCGTTTCTGTTTCGTTCAAGTGCGTTTTTATTTTGTTTAAAAGAGTTTACATTTTGTTTAAAAGCGTTCACATTTTGTTTAAAAGCGTTATATTTTGTATAAAAGCGTTATATTTTGTATAAAAGCGTTTTTATTTTGTTGGAGCGCATTTCCCTTTCGTTTTAAAAGTATTTATCAATTTGAAAAATACTCCACAATATCCTTTCTTTCAAAAAACGCTTCTCCATCTTGAAAAGCGCATTTCTATTTTAAAGTATTGTTCCAGTAAATGCACTGAATATTTAAATAAAAACTATCCACTTTTCCATCTCAACCCTGACTATCATCTATGACCTGTTGGGTATAAAATTTTCTTAACAAATTAGTCTGCTCGTCTTGATTCACATAATTCTAGATTCTACTCATGTTTTCTGTGTGAACTGAAACCATTTGTTATCGGGCTTACCAAACTCCAGGAAATTCTTTGAATTATTCAATGAAAAACGTCTCATGGCCCACAAAAAAAAACCAGCCTTGCGCCTATCGATACCGTATCCAGATACAGACATCAAAGTCACCTACAAAATAAGTTTCCTACAGTACAAAAGCTACGAAATAAGTATCCTACAGTACTAAAGCTACAAGTATAAAAACGGGTCTTTGAAATGTTTATGCTAGATGAACCCGTTGAATACATTTCTTTCCTTGAATTTATATGTATTCATCTACTTACTGGTAGTTATTAAATATAGCCAAAGATTGTGGAGAAGTGTTTTACATGTTGGCCCTACATGCATCTTCAAAGTGATGAACATTGGTATATATTTGAAAAAAGATATTCTGTTTGTAGTTTATCTTAGACTGCCATTTAGTCAACTCATGCTTCAAGGCCAAATTTCATGACTTATCATGTATACGCGGTGCTAACATCAGCTCATGTGTATAATTAAGCTTGTACTTGAGTACTATTGAATGGCATTATTTTTTTTCAGCTGTTTCTATGCCATTTCTATTTAAAATGGAAGATTCTTGATTTTTATCATTAGTAGTAAAGGCTGTCCTATATTCAAACATCACTAAACGCCATTGCCGAATAGAAACATTCCATACATATAAACAGACATCTTACCTCACCTCGCCTCACTTCATGGCATGATTATATGACATGATGAAAAAGAGCACTTATCCCCTAATTATTGACTGTCTGACCCCTTGAATAACTGTCAGTTTCAACGGTTTGTTTCCACGTTATCTGCAAGCTACAAACAAAGAAATAGACTAGTCAGTTATTTAAAAAGCACTAGTAACTTTTTAAATTTTACTATACTATATTTTTGAGCTGAATTTGCCAGTACCACACATTTCTAAATTTTATTTACTGCTGCACCAGTTAGTAAAAAGTAAAAGATGAGTAATGAAAGTAATTAGCATATAATGGACCACAAACTATTGTTTTCATTAGTATATTTTCACAGCCTAAATACCAAAACTTGACTTGACAGTTTACCAATGTGTCTGACTCTTTTGATTTCTCTTGTTTTCTTTATGTAAACTATTTTCTGTCTACATTGTGAACAGACGATTCCAGACTTTTAAACTGCCAAACTCATCCTCGTGTCTACGTGCATTCACACTAACACCAAATTAAATTCCAGTATGATTCGAGATCAACACAAATTGAATAAGGGAGTTAAGATCAAAATATGGAGAATCAAGTCCAGATCATAAGACTTCAATCCAGAACTAGGTAAAATGAAAATTTAAACTTTTCTTAATATTTAAGTTTGGAGCCAACTTTGGTACCTTTTATTCCCACAGATTAATCTTAATGTTCCATTTCTCTTGAAAGATATTATTCAATGTTGGTTTTGAGCACAAATCTTTCCGAGTTGTTATTTAAATAAGTATTATTCCGTTGCTTTCAAAAGAATTTAGATGAATCTATCGTAAATTTGTGAATATTTAAAAGCTTTTTTCAAATTTACTTAATTATATTGCCACTTTTGTACAATTTTATAATTGTATGAATTTTACTCAATTTTTTTGATTTTAGTATTTTTTGATTTTAGTATTTTTTGATTTTAGTATTTTTTGATTTTAGTATTTTTTGATTTTAGTATTTTTTTTTTGATTCAAGTATTTTTTTGATTTTAGTATTTTTGGTATTTTTAGTATTTTTGGTATTTTTAGTATTTTTAGTATTTTTTGTTTTTTTAATATTTTTAATATTTTTAATTTTCATGTTATTTTTATTTCTAATTAAATTTCTATTCTCAATTATTTCCAACTATTTTCATTTCTGATTCTTTTTGTATCTGCTTATTCTTGAATAATTATTTTTGTTAATTTGTTATTTTCATTTAATTCTGTTTACTTTTTAATGATTAAATAATTAACTGACAGATTTTCATTTATTTTATTCTTATTTCTCTAGTTTTTTAATTTTAATTTTTTTTAACTTTCTTAAATGTTCAAATCTCGAAAGTTTGTTTTCCCTGATTAACAAAAAAATCCTACCCCTTTCTCGAAATCTCTTTCTCTCTCCCTTTTTTTCTACTTCAAGCTTATACCAATTTCTTTTCATACTCCTACATAACACTACTCCTTCCTCACCCAACTTTCTCTTCATACATAATAATGGTAGGTAGTAGCCCAATATCCAAATCGAACAGCGGTGTCCGCTCGTTGGCTGCTAGATTCGAACAACGACAGGATGATCCAGCTTCCACTCCCCTAAAATACAAGGCGCCTACTTCCAGTAATACCAATAGATTATCAACTGCATCTCCATCGTTCAACAAGTTTGGCTCTACCGTTGCCAAACTACCCTCCAAATCAAACCAACCCGAAACCTCCAACAATGACTCTAGTATATCCTCAAACAATGAAAATATCAACAAATTTGATCCGGAACTTCAGATCAGGGCCATTGACAACCATGCCTCTTCAATTCATCTCAATAGCAATCAATTTAGTTTAGACCCTTCTACTAACTCCAATATTGTCCCTGCATCTTCAACCGTTGATCTCAATACCAAAAATCATGTTGATTTTGTAAACTCATTTGATTTCTCTTCTGAGGTACCTTCCTTATCGTTTTCTAGTATGTATCCTGGTATTAACGCTATTTTTACTGTTTCTAATCTTTATTCAGACTCATTGCAAGATTCACTCCAACCATCATTAGACTCTCCTGGTGTAGAAAGTGATGATTTGTCCCATTCAACAGCGGAAAATTTAGGTGACCATCCATTGTCTGACACTTTAGTCTCCAATATGAAACAAATGGATTCCAAGAATGAACCTTTAAAGTCTCTGGATTTTGTGGATTCAATTGAATCATCTAATGAAGATTCGCTAGATTTTGTGGATTCTATAGAATCATTTGATGAGGAATCTTTAGAAAATGATTCTTTGACTAAAGGCATTTTGGGATATGACTCTCTAGAAGGTAATTCATCAAATACTGACTCCCTGGAAACTGACTCTACCAATACGATATCTCCAAAACCACATTCCGTTACAGACAAAGAATCTCCTGTAGAAAAAGAACTCATCTCAAAGTCTATTTCAGAATTCATCTCAGAGCCTATTTCAGAAATACAAGGTATCCCAGAAATGAATCCTGTTTCAGTAAAAAAGTTTAATGAGGATTTAGCAAGATCGCCTGGTGCATCTTGCTGGACACCTGAACCTTCTTCTACAGATTCAACTCCCTTAGCAGAACGTTGGTCTCCAAAAGACGAATTTTCCGCCCTCAAATTGTCTCCTGTTGCTACAACAATCCCAGCGTCCTCAAGAACTTTAATAAATCAAGTACAAAGTGAGACAGCAACTGAAAATTTAAATGAACAAGTCATGGATCTTTCTGTCAAAGAAAATTCAACTGAAAAAGAGATGAAATCTTTAGTTGAAAATAAATTTATTGAAGTAAATTTGACTAGTGAGGAACTGTCAAACGACAAATCGATTGAAGAAGACTCTTCAACTGAAAAAAATTCAAATACAACAGTCAAACAAGTTTCTTCAACCAAAGATGAGATTGAATACACTGAAAAATCACCTATCGCAAATATGCGATCGCCTGGTGCAGCTATCTGGTCTCCAGAACCATCTTCTACTGAATCAACACCTGTTCTTGGTGCTCTTGATCTTGATGAGTCTAGCATGTCTTTTCCTAAACTTATCGAAGAACATGAAATTTCTCTCACAAATTCAGAAACCATCGAAGAGCCTGATCTTTTCAAAGAGATTTCTTCCGAAGATCATGAGAATTTACATGAAAATACCGCGTCTCGGAGTGTAGATACCTCAGTTCCCAAGTTTGAGTTAAATTCTGAACCTTTTGGCTTGACTTCTTCAGACTCTGATATTGCTTCAGCTCTTGATTCAGAAGATGATTCAGAAGAGGAAGTTACAGCATTCAAGTCACCTGGAGCTGATATTTGGACTCCAGAACTTCCTTCATCATCCGAATCGTCACCAGAACAAGACCGTTGGTCTCCGAAAGATGGTGACGTTCCTCACTCTCCATTTCCTACTGTTACATCTAGTTCTAAAAATCATTCTATTGATTTATCTGAAGAAATTTCTAAACTGGAAAAAAGCATTTTAGAGTCTGAACAATCTGAAGAAATGGTAACTGATCTTTCAAATGAAAAGAATCTTTCTGGATTTCACTTTGATGACCTACAGGAGGTATTAAATGAGGAAGAAGAAGAAGAAGAAGAAGAAGATAGTAGCATTAGTGACGTTCAAGGTGATGATTTACCTACTTTACTACCTGCAATTAAATTTGAAAATTCACCCCATTCAAATACTGAAACACTTGACAGATCTTTATTCAATGGAGAAATCAAAGAAAATTCTACGGATCTTCAAGAAGATAAAGTTACCCCAGAAATAGTGGAAAAAGCCACAACAGAGAAAACAAAGAACTTGAAGGAAGTTGCTACCGTGGCTACTACTGTAGCTGCTGCAATGACAGCTACCGTGGCCAGCACCGTAGCTAGTACAAATACTGCCAATATTTCTACTAGAGCTGTTGTGCAAGAATCTCTGGAAAAAGAACCTAGAGAAGAACCTCTAGAGGAACCTCTAAAAGAAGAACCTTTGGTAAAAATACCTCTGGAAAAAGAACCTGAAACCGTCTTCAAAACAGAACCTACAGTTAGCGAGAGTGTTGAACAAAGCTCACTGTCTCCAGAAACGTCACTGACGTCACTTTCTAACGCTACCTCTGAACCAAAGATTCAAACCAAAGAATCTGGACCCATGCACAGATCACCAGGAGCTGAGATCTGGAGCCCAGCGCCATCGTCAAATGAATCAACTCCGAGAATGGAGCCTTGGTCGCCAAAAGAAGGCAAATTCGAATTTTCTGCGCCTATCAATGATTCGTACTGGGATAACGATAAGTCGGTGAATCAACCTCTTGTAACTGCATCTGCGGCACTTGTTGCAACTGCTGCTATTGCTGCTCCTGCAGTTCTTGCAGTTTCCTCTGGTAACAGTCACGCTGCCATGCTTCCATCAGATGAACACATTGTGAATGATGAGCTACGAGGCGGCTCGAAGACTATCTCGACAGAGGAAACCACCAAGCATGGCTTCTCATCTCTTAATTCTGTAAATTCCAAATTTAGCCACCAACTAACTGAAAGTGACAATCTTGAAGATGAAACTATCAAGGGAAGCTCCGCTGCATTTAGATCTCCTGGCGCTGATATTTGGACACCCGCTCCTGCATCTACTGATTCTTCTCCTGAGCAAGAACGGTGGTCTCCAAAAGACGATTTTGACTACACTCTTCCTTCAAGAAAAATTGAGGAATCCGTCGAAAGAGTTTTATTCAAGAGCCCGACTGAAAATGACGTTGAAGTCACTGAAAATGAACTTGAAAACAAAGAACTTGATCAAAGCACTGATTTATCAGGACTTGCTGCTGGTACGGCTGGTGTTATATCTGGTGCAGCCCTAGTTCAAGGCTCGCTTTCTGTCAAAAATCGACTTGAGACTCAGCAAGGGAGCCAATCAGAAAGTCAATTAGAAGATCAATTAGAAGGTCAACTTAACGGCCAACAGGAAATTCAGCTAAAAACCCAACTTGATAATGACCAAGATACCAATGACATGAAAATCAATGATAATCTTTTGAACCCAGCCTTGGCCAACAATGAGAAACTGAGCAAAGAAGCTGTTGAAAAATTTGTCGATTCTACTTCAGAAGAAAACAATGTTGCTCATATTCTAAAATCTAATGAAGATCAAAAATTCCCTTCAGATCACCAATTGAGCTCAGTAGTCTCCCATCATGAAGAAGAATCAATTGATGAAGAAGATTCAGAGTCTTCTCATGATGAATTCGAGGATCCTAACACTTCACATGAACTAGATCTTCAAAATAAGTCTCCTTCTTCTAGCTTCGCTTCGCCTAATTCTCCTGTTGAATCTGTGTCTTCATTCGTTTCTGCAGTCGAAAAGGTTAATGGAAGCACGCTCAGCTTAGGCGAACCCGCAATTCTTGCTAATCCTGCTACCTTAGCTCTTGAATCTTCGGCATCTGAATTCAAAGATATCAAACCTGATACCAGATCATCCGTAGATACCCCTGAAGCATCTTCAAACGTTGTTGAGCCCATGCATCAAATCGAATCTAGAGCTCTTTCCTCAGGTTCCTCAGCTATTGCTGATCTTTCTGTGAACAGTCTCCAAATTAAGGACGTCCCTATTGCCTTGGACGAAGAGGCTATATCTCCTGACACTGCGAGCCATGGTCCTTCTTCTGCAAACGAAGTTCAAATAGCTTCCAGTCCTAGCGAACAAAAGTTTGATACAACGGCCTCTCCCAAGCAAGCCAATCTTCTTCAACCAAAAACATCCATGCATACCAGGTCAATCTCAATTTTATCTACTGCATCTGAGCTAAGACCTTCTACCCCTATTGAGTGTGATGACGTTGATAGTATTGCACCTTCTAGAGACTCTTATCTGAAATCTTCTTTCACCTTCAGCGAGTCTGGCGATGAAAGCTCCATCAGATCCGATGATTTTGAAGATGTCAATTCTCATCAAGCAAACACCCCCGATATTGCTGCTCGTTCATGGCAATCAAGTAATCTTCTCTCTTCTACGATTCATACTTATGAGTCGGAGAGCATTGGAGGCACTCACTCTGACCATGAAATTGAGTCGAGTTCTGAAGATGAAGATAATGATGAAACTCCTTCTACTCAGCCTTGGATGGCAAAGACTCCCACTGTAGCTCATTTTGATTTCGTTGAAACTAAAAAGTCATTTGACTCACATGCAGAAACCGACTCCAAGGGATTTGACTTTGTTGATGATGTCCCAGAAGTCAACAGTGCTCCTACTCTTGCTGAAATAACAAAAACTCCTATTGAAAATCAGCCTTTGCATAGAACTGCTTTCAGTGTAGACAACAATGCTTCTATGGCTACTATTGTGAATTCTGGTGGTGAAACTATGATGTCTAATAACACTGAAAGATCTTTAGAAGATGATTGGTTTGCACTCCCCGGTGGTCAACCTTCTAGTATTCCTTTACTATCAGATACTCCTGTTCCTAGGTCTCCAGATGAGTCTTTTGTATTTCCCATCTCTAAACCTCTTCCTCCTGCTCCTGACTCCTCTGACTCTACAGTGAAGGTGAACAAAGAAATTCTTGAAACCCCTCCTGCTTTGCCAGAAAAAACATTGGCCCCTCCAGTTGTTCTTCATGAAGGTGCTATTTCTAAGAGAAGCCCATCTGTTACATTTACTCCTATTGTTAAGGAAAAGGAACCTCTCCCTGAAAGAGAAGAAGATATGGTATTTGCCGTTTGTGTTGTTGGATTCCATCATACTCAGTAAGTTTTTATTTTTTTATCATTTGTGTGTTTTCTAACAAGATTATTTAGTGGTCCTCAAGTTGAATATTGGAAGGGTTGTAATGGTGACCAATCTAAGCTTTGGCCTGATTTACCATTTCAGAGTTTGCCTGATGGCAGCCATTCAGTAAGTATAGTTTTTTATTTGCTTCAAATGGTAAACTAACTTGTAACTTTAGCGCGAGGAAAACTTCTGTTACTTCACATTGTTATATGACCAAGTTAATCAAAATGCTCACATCCCAGTTCCTAAAAGAAATAAGGCTGGTGAAATCATTGAAGATGTTTCTGATATGTCTAATGTGACAACACTGTTTGGTATTTCTTGTAATCGTCAAATGCATGCTGATGATTTAAAGTCAAAACCAAATGATGTTACTAGATCAATTGTTCAAAAATCTGTTGTTGTAATTGCTCGCAAACCCATCTTTGGCCCTATTAGAGAAAAACTCGCAGTTATCACAAGAGCTTTTTTCGAACAAGGTGACTTCAACGATTTATCATTGATTGACAACTTGTATGAAAACTTGAATCAACTTTTCACTACCAGGATTGAAGAAAATGACATGTATGTTGGAATGTCGTTAAGAGAACTGATTTTCAGATTGAAAACAGATGTTTTGGTATTACTCAAAGCTTTATTATTGGAAAAGAAGATCATTTTTTATTCGAGTAGCACAGAAGTTTTATGTGCTACTCAATTTTCACTGGTTTCATTGATTCCTGCACTTTTGGAGCATTTGGAAGACAGTTGTTCACCATTGTTGCATTCGTATGAGCAACAACTCAAAAAACCTCTCAGTTTGAAGAGTAGCGATAGAAAGTCATTATTAAAATTCATGGGCTTGCCTTTACAGCCTTTTTCTGAAGGTGGTCTTTTCCATCCTTATATTCCTGTTCAGCAATTCAACTACTTGGGAGCTCCTGAAACCAAGCACTTCTTGGTTGGAAGTACTAATTCTTTGATAACTGAAAAATTTGATGCTGATATTATTGTGAAGGTTGACCAAGGTACATTAGATTTCAGGAATGGAGCATTGAAGAAAGCTGTGACCTTGTCTGTCCAAGATAAAAAATGGATGGAATTTATTACTCAGTCAGTCATCCAGACTTGGGATCCTAAAGATCCTTGGAGACCTAAAGGATTAGGATTCCATGGGAGTGAAGACTTTGTTAGACAACAGTTTGAAGATTATATAATGGGACTGATGTCTTCTGTCAAATATGATGAATTCTTGTCACGATTCAGCAATTCTCCTCCCAAGACCATGATGCTGAGAGAAGTTGAAGGTAACCCAGCTAAACTGTTTAATTACAACTGGGTTCAAGAATGGCGCAAGACTAAAAATTATGCTATCTTCACAAGAATTACTGACGATGAAATCTTTGATATAGTTGAACCTAAACATATGGTATCACCTAAAGAGATTCATCAAAGATCAGTTTCACAAGCTTCATTTTTTAGTATGAAGTCTGACGATAAACCCCCTTCTATTACCTCTCCTACATTATCAGGAAGATCGAGCCAAACCAAAACTTGGGGATCTTTCTTGTGGCGTAAACCTGCTTCTCCAGAGCTCCGATCTCCAGCTTCGCCAGGTAGCATTCATTCTACTGTAACATTGGAACCAATTATTAGTAACGAATCATCAAATACTGCCAGTTCAGTGCCAGCACTTGATGTTCCAAAAGCTAACACTCATGCAAGTGCAAATGCTAGAAGAAGTATTTCTGCAGGTATTTTTAATGGATGGTCAATCTGGGGAAATAAGAAGCCTGCTGCTCCTTCCACGCCATTAAACTCTACCGAAAATGGTGAGGTAAAGAAGGATGAAAAGGAAGCTCATTCACCTAAAAACTTGTCTTCTACGGATAAGCCATCTTCTTATACCGAAACAAGACCTAGATCACCATCATCTGGAGACATTGGTAATGTGACCCTGAAATAATGAGATTTTTCTAACAGTATTTTATTTCTTTCATTGTTTCCTGGTAATTCAATTATACTTGTTTTATTCACACATAATCTTTAAGAACTTGACATATAGATTATATTAGAGCTGGTAAATGTGATGATGTTAACTTTTCCATTTATTCAAAATATTTCCAAAAACTTGAACGAGCTTTAACAGCGTCATCAAGATTGAATTCAATCCGACAAATTGATATATTTTTAACCGATTGCATGTAGTTTTTAGAAAATGTACATTTAACCTGTTCTACTTTTGATACCGATTGAAGTTTCTAAATCGTATCATTTATAATCAATCCAAGTTGAAGAGCTGGACGCTTTCTGTTTGAGATTTTTTCATGCCAAAAGACTCAAGAGATCAAATTAAATTATTTTAATTAGGCAACTTTGACAAATTTTACAATAAACTAGGCAAATTCGGTAAAACTCACTATTTTAACTAGGCAATTTTACAATCAACTAGGCAAATTCGGTAAAACTCATTATTTTAATTAGGCAATTTATCTACCAACTAGACAAATTTGATAGAACTAATTCCAACTGGGAAAATTCGGTAAACTTCAATAATGTTCAAATCACTCTTTCACAAATTTGTCGCAATTACCGCAATAGGTTCACAATACAGAAATTAATCTTGACTGGTTTTGTTATTTTCTTTCTATAATCTTGCAGCCTAGTTTCCCTTACCTTTCAATTAATCCTACAAACCATTTCCTTATGAACATTCTTGAAGGAATAAACGATTATTCTTTCCATACTCTGCTTGATCAATCAACCGCCAGTGATCTTGCTTCACAGATCGTATCTGAAATTGGTATAACTCCTACAGCTACGGCTCAACTTAATTCTCTATCGCCATCACCATTTAAATTTATCCCCGCCAAAGGGTTTTTCGCTACTCTAATGAGTGGGTTTTCAGGTGAAGAAACGCAAATCACAAACACGACCGGGTCCGAATTTGTCTTGACCCGTTTTGTTAAATCATTTTTATCAGCGGTTAGTATTAAAGCGAGCTCTGACAATTCAACGGTAGATAATAAAATCTACTTAATTTCCTCCTATGTCTTTTCACCTTTTGCTATTCTATGCATCGGTATGGCCCTGCTTCTTAACAGAACAGTAGTATTTGCTACAACTCGACGTGCAGCACCAATGGATTTTAAATTCAGATTTTTGTTACGAAGTATTGCCATCATCAACCTGTTTAGGAAACTAATTCCTCTTGTGTCGGCATGGAAATGTTCTACAGATTCTGTCGTTGCACAATTCATCCCTGAGTATTTTGCAGTGGATAAGTGTCCCACATCCTCAATCTTATGGGACTTATATTGGGGAATATGTCTAGGACATTTCATAGAGACATTTTCCAGTTCTGTTCAAGGTGAGCTGCCACGCAGTGATACCGGTATGACACTCTTTGAATTTTCACTTGCTTTTCAGGAAATGCAAACTTTCAATCAAATGTCAAGTGAAGGATTACTTTTTGCAATCAACTCTACTTTGACTCTTATCTCCATGCATATTTGCGGAATGTTTAACTTATATCGATACAGACTGATCCCGTCTTCAATATTTGGACTCATCTTTTTGACATTCTTTGGATGGTCTGTTATAAATGGTACTTTTTTAAAGTTTCCATTAGTTTGCATCGTCGGCTATTTCCCTCACTTTCTTTTGGCTGGTATCATTTTAGCTTGTGAATTCGTTTTTGCGTTGAGTTTATTAATGGTCTCTGGAGGCCGAAACAATCTTGTTGCATCATGGAACGCAGTTGACTTTACGTTGAAAGATGATTTTTACCAGTTTTTGTATAAAGTAGGCATTGTTGCGTTGACTGCTACTTCACAAGCTACTTTTAATACAGAAACACAAATCATTCACAGACCGACATATACTTGGGTTGAACTTAAAGCGTTGGCTCTTTTTGACTCTCGAAAAATGGCTCTAGCAAAGTCAAATCTTGCATCTAAATCATTGGCTCCTTCAATATTGAATTTGGGTTCTGAACAAATGAAGAGCGTGTCGACACCTAAGCACGGAGTTAAATCTCCTTATGGTGCAGAAGTAATAAACCCTCCGGACGTTAATGATATGAGAATTCGAAAATTTCATCTTGAAGATAGACCCAAGTTCACAACTCTTCATCGACTCAAAACGACTGTCGCCATGTTTCAAGACTTTTTCTTGATCATTGTGCAATTTTTATTCAACTTCTTCTGGTCAATTTGTCTCAAATATATTATTCCAACCAAGCGGACTAGGACATTGGAAGAGCTGTCAACATTGACGGCAAATCATGAATCCGCCCATGAAAATTCACATTTATCACAAACCGAGAATATCAACGACAATGAAGATTATAAGACAATGCTATGGGGAAACCTTATTCCAAATTTTGATTCTTCTGGTGATTATACTGCTGAAGATGAAGATTATACTTCTGAAGAAGAGCTTTTAGAATATGAGAGTGATGTGGACTACTTGGACCAATCATCTGGAACTGGTAATTATGCTGATGAAGTTTATGAAAGAAGGCGGATTACTCGTTCAATGAAGAGGCCAACAACTGAAAATCCGAAATCAACCTTAACCGAGTTATTTGATATTCTGATGCCTAATACCGAATCCCTTATCGAGTTATTATCTCCCAAGTCTCCTGCAGATATTGAAGCTAAAAAGATGTTGACGACACATCTTGAATCTGATTTGTATGAACGTAAGGGTCCTATCACAAGATCACAATATTCGTCAAAAATCTGGGACGAATCTAAATCTTTAACTTCTCTTATTCAAGAGCGTCGCAGACACAACAGTGAAAATTCCCAGGAATCTCATTGTGTTGTTTGTCAATCTGAAGTTAGAAGAATCATTCTTTGGCCTTGTAGATGTTTGGCTTTGTGTGATGACTGCCGAGTCAGTTTGATGCATCGCGAGTTTAAAGGATGCGTTTGCTGCAGAAGACCTGTTGAGTCTTTCAGTAGAATCTACGTGCCATAAATGAGATAGTTATTCAAAATGACGTATATTGAATGTGTTTTAATGAAATTAAAATAAAGTTTTTAAGGAATAAATATGTGAAAATTAGTAAACGGTTAACGATAGAAGTCAGGTCTTTTGATATTGAGACCATATTCAGACAATGCACTTCCTAAATTCTCCATAGTTAGGACCAATTTTCCTTGACTGTTTGCATTTCCACCGGAGGCACTGGCGTTAGCTGGGTCCATTAAAGCTTTAGCTCTAGCTTGAGGGTTTGAAGCTGTTGACACACTTGATGCAGACCTAATTCTAGAATATTGGTAGGCATCGGAAGCGATATCAGAAATGAATTTTTGAGTAGCTAAAGCGAGTAGACGTTTGATACGGGGGTCTGCAGTGCTGAATCCAGATTTAGCCAGATAGTAATCTGTGACAGCGTCGGGGATGATTGGAGCATATTGGTCCAAGTTGTTGAGGAATTCAAGCAGTGGCTTGTCTTTTGGAGTTGTGAAGGGTTCTGGTTTTGGTTGTTGTGGAAGATGGCTTTGTTGATCTTCTGGCTGTTGATAATGTTGATAGGGTTGTTGTTCTTGCGACTGTTGGTGCTGTTGGTGCTCTTGGTGCTCTTGGTGCTCTTGATGCTCCTGATGCTCTTGATGCTGCTCTTGATGCTGCTCTTGTTGCTGCTCTTGTTGCTGCTCTTGTTGCTGCTTTTGCTCCTGTTCTTGCTCCTGTTCTTGATGTTGCTTTTGCTCCTCCTGATGCTCCTGAAATTGCTGCTGCTCTTCACGCTGCTGCTCTTCATGCTCCTGCTGCTGTGAAACTTTCTGTTCACTTTGATATGAGTCCATTTCTGAATCCAAATCCTGATCCACCTTTTGGTCTTGTTTATCTTGTTGGTCAGAGTTTGGCTGTTCTGACGGAATGGGGTTAATAGCGGGAGCGCTTCCAGCGTCTGGCATTTCAATGTCTTCAGGCATATTGTCAGTTCTGTCTTTGCATGAAACGAATTGTGCTTTCTGGAACAGATGTGAGGTCAGAGTGCTGAGAAAGCAAGTGGCCAGTTGCCGGTTGCCATTAGGGTAAGGGTAGGTTTTGATGGAATTTTCAAGGTTTTTGTGCCGATTTATGTTTAGCTGTTTAATTGGATGTTAAAAATGAGGTTTGATTACGAAAATTTAGTATAATTTAATATTATTATTTTAATATTTATTTTTATTTTTATTTTAAATTTATTTTTATTTTAAATTTATTTTTATTTTAATATTTATTTTTATTTTAATATTTATTTTTATTTTAATATTTATTTTTATTTTAATATTTATTTTTATTTTTATTTTTTATTTTTATTTTTATTTTTAATATTTATTTTTATTTTTGATATTTATTATTTAATATTTATTTTAATGTTTGATATTTATTATTTAATATTTATTTTTAATATCTATTTTCAGTATTTATTTTTAATATTTATTTTCAATCTTTATTTTTAATATTTATTATTTAACATTTATTATTTAAAATATTTCTAATATTTATCATTTATTCCTAATATTCCTTACTTAACTCCATATACTCAACATTTCTAATATTTAACTTCAATATAACTTGTAATTACCAATTTTCAACATTTCTAATTTCCATCTACAACCCTTTAATTTGTAATTTTTGACTTTTAACTTTAAGCTCTTGTTTCATTTTCAAATTTTAATCTGGACTGGGACTTATTAATCAAGTTTTCAAATATATATAACTCTCCTTCAAACCCATTATATCTTGGTGTTTTCTTACTTCATTCAAATTGTCTTCATTAATACTCAATTTATTCAATCGGCAACCTGTTAGTCGATCAGCAGCTTCTCGATTAGACGTTTTTACTAAACAATTTTCTATAATGGCCCCTACTGCTTCTCAAGATACTCATTTCCAATACTTGGTCATTGGCGGTGGCTCTGGAGGTGTTGCTTCCGCAAGAAGAGCTGCTAAACATGGCGCAAAAACTCTTGTCATTGAAGGCAAAGCTATGGGTGGTACCTGTGTCAATGTGGGATGTGTCCCCAAAAAGATTATGTGGTCTGCTTCAGATATGGCCAAAAAACTTAGAGAAGCAAAGGCTTATGGCTTCAATGTTGATAAAGACCTTGCAAAATCCTTTGACTGGCCTACTTTCAAGACAAAAAGAGATGCCTACATCAAGCGATTGAACGGTATTTACGAACGCAACTTGGAAAAAGAAGGTGTTGAATTCGTTTATGGTTGGGCCAAGTTTGTCGATGCTCATACTGTCGAGGTAGATTTAAATGAACCAATCAATGGACAAAAGACCAAAACTTACACCGCTGATAAAATCTTGATTGCAGCTGGTGGCGCTCCCAAGATCCCTGAAGGTATTCCTGGTGCTGAACATGGTACTACTTCTGATGGCTTCTTCTCTTTGGAGAAACAGCCTAAAAAAGTTGCAATTGTTGGTGCTGGTTACATTGGTGTCGAACTTGCTGGTGTTTTCAATGGCCTTGGTACTGAAACTCACTTGTTCATTAGAGGTGAAACCGTTCTTAGAAATTTCGACACTGTTATTCAAAATACCATCACTGATACTTACATCAAACATGGTGTCAACGTCCACAAAAAGTCCAAAACATTTTCCAACATTGAAAAACTCTCTAATGGTCAACTCAAAATTTCTTACGAAGATGAATCAGGAAAGAATGAAATTGTTGTTGATGATTTAATTTGGACCATTGGTCGTAAACCTTTGTCTGAGTCCCTCAACTTGGATGTTCCCGGAATTAAGGTTAATGATAGAGGTCAAGTTATTGTTGATGAGTACCAAAATACTAATATTTCAAATATTTTCTCAGTTGGTGATATCAATGGTCATGTTGAATTAACTCCTGTTGCAATTGCTGCTGGCCGAAAACTTTCTAATCGTCTTTTCGGTGGAGATCAATTTAAGAATGAAAAGTTGGACTACAATCTTGTACCTTCTGTCATTTTCTCTCATCCTGAAGCTGGATCTATTGGATTGAGTGAAGATGCTGCTAAAAAGCAATATGGTGAAAGTAATATCAAGGTTTATCAAAGTAAATTTGTTTCCATGTATTACGCTCCCTTGGACCCTGAAGATAAAGACCCTACACTTTACAAGATTGTTGTTTCTGGTCCTGATGAGAAGGTCGTTGGTTTGCACTTGATTGGTGATTCATCTGCTGAAATTCTTCAAGGTTTTGGTGCTGCAATTAAGATGGGAGCTACCAAGGCTGATTTCGACAATGTTGTCGCTATTCATCCTACTTCAGCTGAGGAAATTGTTACAATGACATAGAATTTTACAATACTTTTAAAACTAGTTCAATTTTGAAATATATATTTTTATTCCGTGAATTCCTTTAACTCAACTTTTTGTTTCTGCTAGATTAAATTCTCCACTGTACAGAATTGACGAGCATGAATACAAAGAATTGTTACCTGAATTTCACTAAAATTTCACTAAAATTTAGGGTTTGTTCAGAATATTTGAAAACCATACATGGAAGACTGTTAATAAAAGTCAATCAAAATTTGAAATCTCGATAGTTAAACACAAACATTTAATAAACTACACTAATTATCAAACATTTGTTAAACTACATTTTAATTAAAAATCAATAAACTACACTAATTATCATTTGTTAAAATCTTATCAAAATTTTTATCAACTACACTCTTATTATCAAACATTTGTTATCTACATGAATAAAAAAACTTTTGTGAACTACATAAATAATAAAACATTATTAACTAATTATCAAACATTTAGTAAACCACAATATTCAAACTGAAAATTGACGTGTAACAATTCTCGTCAATATTTCAAACTGAAAGAGTAGAAACTAAAAATATGACGGAATGTCAAAGAGCTATCGTCTTACTACTCAACAACCTGATTAAGAGTTAAGCTTTATAGTAAAATTAAGTTTAAATGCTCGAAATTTTTCAGATTTGAATTGAAAGAGATAAGACGATTGCTGGATTAAAATTATCATTCAGGGATTCGGAAATGTGCACTAATTATCAGTTTTTATGACTGTAGCAGACTTGACTATTTTTGTTTGAATGAATGGAAACTGTAATTTATGATCCAGATATTTTACTGTCAATATACTTGATTTTCGGTATTAGTTTGTGACACAGTAGGAAGCTTCAGTGCACTAGAACGCAGTCTGATATTGGTAGAAATAGTGTATAGGCAATTGTGAACTGTCAGTATTTGTATTTAAAATTATCACAATAGCAATTGAATATATCGAGTCAACTTAATTCCACCAAATCGAATATTTTAGGTAAACACCAAATTACTTCTTGTCAAGTATTTTTAACAGGTTTAAAAGGTCTACAAGAGATCAAGTACGAAAGATCGGTTTCAGAAGATCAAGTACGAAAGATCAAGAACGAAAGATCGGTTTCAGAAGATCAAGTACGAAAGATCAAGAACCAAAGACTAAGTACGAAAGATCAAGTACAAAAGATCAAGTACAAAAGATCAAGTACAAAAGATCAAGTACAGAACATCAACTACAGTCCATCACCACAGTCCATCACCAACTACAGTCCATCACCAACTACAGTCCATCACCAACTACAAATCACCAACTACAGTTCATCACAAACCATCCATCACAAACACTATCTCAAACACCTCCAACATCAACAGAAAATTAACCACACAATCACTATACAAATCACCAACTATACCCACCATTATTCCCTTGTTCCATACTCTTGTCAACTGTTTCGCTTGTTAAAAATCGCCACTATAATTTTTCCGTTTTCTATTGTTTTCAATTTTTGTTTTTTCTGATCACAACATGACAACTGTGATGGCTTTTTTTTTTCTCAACACGCACGAAATTTTTATTCTTCTTTTTCCTACTTTCTAAAGACTCCACAATAGGACCGTTCCAACTTAATTATCGATCCTCATATAAAATTCTTCTAAAGTCGTCTAAAATGCAAGTAACGCTAAAAGATTTCAAAAAGGGTAAATGGACAATCGAAATTGACCCCAGTGAGACGGTGCTCAAGTTAAAAGAACTTAACGGCGAACTACAAGGATGCGAAGTGTCTCACCAGAAGCTCATTTTCTCTGGAAGAATCCTCAGTGACGATAATACTCTTGATTCTTATAACATCACCGAAGCTGGATTCATCATCTGTATGATTACTAAACCAAAGAAATCTTCACCACCTAAAACTACGGAACCCGTTCAAACAGAATCTGCTGCCACTGAATCTGTCGCTGCTCCTGCTGCTCCTGCTGCTCCTGTTGCTCCTGCTGCTCCTGCTGCTCCTGTTGATGCTGGTAATGCCGCTTCTGATGATGCTTCTTTTAATGATCCTTCCGCCTTTACTGCTGGTAATGCTAGGGAAACTGCCATCAACAGTATCTGCGAAATGGGATACCCCCGTGACCAAGTCGAGTCTGCTATGCGCGCTGCTTTCAATAATCCTGATCGCGCTGTTGAATACTTGCTGACCGGCATTCCTGAGACTAGAGAACTTCCACAAGAACAACCTCAGCAAGAGAGTGAAACTGGTGCAGAGACAACTGTCGTTGAGAATGATGCTACAGACGAAGTCAACTTGTTTGAAGCAGCTGCTAATCTTCCTGCTGAAGGATCTGAGGGTGGCGCTCCTTTAGGCGCTGACCTTGAAGCTTTGAGAGCTAGTGCGCAATTTCAAAGAATGAGAGATCTTGTTCGTCAACGACCTGAAATGCTTGAGCCTATTTTACACCAGCTTGTGTCGCAAAATCCTCAATTAGGACATTTGATTTCTACAGACACTGCTGGATTTATTAGAATGCTGGAAGAAGAAGTTGGAGAAATCAGACCCGGTGAAGTTGGTGGTGATGAAGAACTACAAGATGAAGAATCTTTTGTTCCTCCTAACACAACACCTGAAGATCTAGAAGCCATTGAAAGAATTGCTAATCTTGGTTTTAATAGAACTCTTGTCATAGAAGCATATTTTGTTTGTGATAAAGATGAGAATATGGCTGTTGAATATTTGCTTTCTAATAATGAAGTTTTTGAAGGTAATTGATCAATATATATGTAAAAAAACAAGAACTTGATACTTTTTCTAAAAATTTCTGCTAAATTAAAGACACTTTATAATTGAAAATTTACAAATTGAAATGTCGGTATATTATGCAGCGTGTACAAGTTTGGGTTCTACAATTACTTGGAGCATAAATGTGAACAATAAATTAGATTTTTGAATAAACGAATGGTTGCATGTTAATGAAATACAATATTCAACATTATACAACAGCTTTTGTGAGACCAGAAAATTAACAGCGGTTGAAATTTGATTGTCAATGTGTCAGGGTTAATAATGGCAATTGTCAATACTTTAGCGGGTTTACAGTTGATCAGAGTTGACCAGAGTTAACTAATTGACCAGAGTTCACTAATTGACCAGAGTTCACTAATTGACAGAGTTAACTAATTGACCAGAGTTCACTAATTGACCAGAGTTTACTGATTGACAGAGTTCCCTAATTGACCAGAGTTTACTAATTGACAGAGTTCACTAATTGACAGAGTTCACTAATTGACAGAGTTCACTAATTGACAGAGTTCACTAATTGACAGAGTTCACTAACATCAGAGTTCACTAACATCAGAGTTGACCAAAACTAGTTAAACACAATGTAATACCCTCAATACAAATCTTTATAAACAGTCATAACAATGTAGCCCGAAATAGTCTCTATTTTCTGTTTTAGAGCCATTTCGATCCTAATGCTCCAGATTGCTCTCTAGTAATTGAAGCTCAACTGATCTGTTAATATTGCCAGTTTGATATAATGATTCAGAGAAAAAAAACGTTTCCTTTTTTCTGCATGGGATCAATTTCTACAGTTAGAAATACTAACTGATATTGATACTGCTTCATCTTGCAGACCGTATCTAACAAAAGAGCCGTTAACTGTATAGTTGCTATAATGTGCATGTAAATTGTTGAGTGAACATATGGTTCTCGATAAAACATTTCAATAGTTTTCAATGAATTATAACAGTTTTTTTACTGTAAAAACTAACAGTAATAACATGTAACAAACTATACAACACAAGTTCAACAGTATTAGAAAAGAAACAAAGCATTCTTCTATAATGCAGGTTTAATTTCACGATTCCAAGTTACGGATTGAACAATCCCGCTCACCGTCTAAAATAAAAACTTGCCACACACACTTATGACGTAGAAAAGCTCTTGAAGCTGAGACAACGATTGACTAGTTTCAAGTGATTGCAACAGACGCATTAGATGCGATAACAGGAGTAGATCTCGTACAATGCAAGAACGGTCAATTGTCGGTTTCAGAAATCTGTAATTTTATTTCACAATTCTAGACCTTTCTTTCAAGAGCTCTGTTAATGCATTGGTACTGGAGCAACCAACAACAGTTGAAACAACTTGAAAAGAATGCAAGGCTTCGATGAAGATTGCATTGACTGCAGACTAACAACGGGAAACTGCGTTTGTCAATGTAAAAGCCAGCAATGAGTAGTAATTGTAAACGGTTGAAGGACTAAAACTAACAGGTGAATCAAACTAACGGTTTAAAGTGGAGAGACGACCCGTCGGCCAGCCTGAGCAAACCGGTCGACAAACATGACGGTGATATGGTAGCAGGTGGGCAAATATTGGGCCAAACGATTGAATTTTCAAGAGATTTGCTATAACGGATGATTTGATTAATGTGTTTTTTCCATTTTCATGTCCACTAGTTGGATGCTTCAAGGGCCTGAATACTTGAATGTATGTGAAATGGACTTGTAGCAGAGTAATTGAGGTTTGTAAAAGCAAGGGATTGGATAAGTGGGTGGATTGGATTAGATAGTTGAGTAGTTGACAGTTGACAGTTAACAGTTGACAGTTAAACAGTAAACAGTAAACAGTAAACAGTAAACAGTAAACAGTAAACAGTAAACAATTAACAGTTAACAATTAATCTATTAATCAATCAACAGTTAACAATTAATCAATCAACAGTTAACAATTAATCAATTCTAACGAACAATCCAAGAGATCCTCTAACGGGTTACTATCTGCGCTGATCGTACCTGGTTCTTTGTGTAATATCAAAAGGAATCTCTCTCCGATGAAACAATACTTTCATGTATATAGCACCTTTCATTAATTTGAATTTCTGTTAAAACTCTGAACCTTTTTTCTCTTTTTCTTTACATTTTATTTTTTCTCTTCTTCTTTCATTACTCAAACCTTCTCGACTCTAGCGCTTTTTCTTGTTACTCAAACAGTCAGGTCATCAATCAATCTTTGTACTGATCATAGTACTATTGCGCGATTCGTAAAGATACCCTCCTGCATACCCCACATTACCTACAGACCTTAATTTCTTTGAAACCAGCATCAACATGCCAGAACTCAACATTATCAGTCGAAGAGGCCCGTGGTCTCCAGGAGAAGATACACAACTACTCTCCTTGATTGACGTGCACGGCCCTTCTAATTGGGTCCGCATCTCGCATCTGCTCGGCACAAGAACCCCTAAACAATGCAGAGAACGATACCATCAAAACCTCAAACCTTCCCTCAATCACTCGCCAATAACCGAACAAGAGGGCCTCTTTATTGAACAACTTGTCGTCAAATATGGTAAGAAATGGGCCGAAATTGCTAGGCACTTGGACGGACGCAGCGACAACGCTGTTAAAAATTGGTGGAACGGTGGTGCCAATCGCAGAAGAAGAGCAAGTACCAGAGGTTCTGTTTCAAGTTTAAGAAGAGTCAGTGTCCCCGGATACGATAGCATGGGAAATGAAGATCACTATTCACATTATAATTCAATGAATGGTATGAACCCTGCTACTCATAGATTCATCCAACAACAGGGAGGAAGACTTGATGAAAAACAACCATATCATAGAGTCTCTCTACCAAACATTTATCATCCTCCCCATCAACCTCAGTATTCTCTACAAACTCCTTCTCCTGTGGTAATGCCTCCTACTCCAATTGTATTCAATCAAGCTTACTCTGGTTCAACTTCAGCATTTGCCCAATCAACTAATCCTGCAAATCCTCCTCCAGCAGCTACAGTAGATCCCCATGAAAAACGATACCCTTTTATTCGACGAACTGATCTTCAAAATACGTCTTACAATCGTAGATTTTCAATCGAAGAAGATCCTCATTCTCTCTCAAAGTACTCTCTAGCTGGAAACAACTCTATAAGCACAAATACCACTTTTGGCGGCCTACCCAGTGCAAACAGTTCACGGAGAAACTCACATGTAGTCCCCAGTTCACCTCCTTTCAAATTAGGTTACAGGTCGCCATTGGAAAGGAATTCAATTGTGAGTATCAGTGATTGCTCCCGACCATCTTCAGAATTCCTCGAATCATTTTCGGGACGCTCTAATAGCATGAGCAGTAATTCGTCTGGGAATCAGGATCATTCAAACTCTCATACCAATTCTGTTCCTCCTCAATGGGACAAACCAGAATACAATTCAGCACAAAAAGCAAACAAACCAACTAAATATGGTAATGAATTGGGCACAAAAGCAAACAAACCAGCTAATTGTGGTAATGAACTGGGCTCCAATATTAAAACTTCTTCTAATGACCTTGACAAAAAATGTAGTATTTCTAATCTTCTTACTTGATGAAATACTGAAGATTTACAGAATATGTTTACAAAATGCTCACAAAAAAAAGCTGTTTTCTATGTTTTTTTTCTTTTTTTCACTCAATCAGACATTTTAATCATGAACGTATTCTTAGTTTTTCACAGAATATCGTTCCATTACCTTGAAAGCCATATAATTATTGATTAATTGGTATTTATTTATTATTTATTCACTTGCTGTTATCTGAAGATTTTAGTAGTAATGCAACTTTCTTTGCTATTTCTGTAATTGCCCGTTGAGGAGAGTAAGAATTAGCATCCGAATCATCATTGGGTTTTCCAGTGTCCCGTTCAGACAAAATCTTAATGGACTCAACTATCTCTGGAGTGTCCAATATCAATTTTTTCAGCCGTTGGTCGCCAGCTTCTAGTAACTGAACAATCATCCAAGCTGAAATATGCTCAAAGGTGGGCTCAGGACATCGTAAAAATCTAATGAGAAACCCTCTGATACCACCGTACGGTTCTGTCCAAGCTTTGAAAAATGGGTCATATGTACTCACTTTTGCCGACAAGTTACCCAGTGCAGCCGCGCTATTTCCCTGAACTTCAATGTTATCAGTCAACGTTAGAGGAATCAAAACGTCGATAACACCCAGCGAGAAGAGTTTTTCTTTTAGTTCATCTCCTAATGCTAAAACAGCCAAGCAAGCCGACATTTCACCTTGAACACTTGGGGGAGCTTTCAAGATTTTTTCAGTGCATTTCTGTACTACACCTGCTTCCAAAATTTCTAATTTTGTTTGTTCGGAAACGGCTGCTAAATTTCTCATGGAAGAAACAGCATGGCACAAGATTTCTTCATGATCATATTTGCCGACTAATTCCACCAAGGGCTTTAAGAAGCCAGCTTCAACGATTGCACGTTCGTTAGAAGGATGAATTGAGACGTTTCGAATGCAAGCTACGGCGGCGAGAATTAGTGGAGGATGGGGTGATTGTAGTAACTGAAGAATGGGAGAAAGGCCACCACACTGAACAATTTCCAATTGGTAATTGACATCAGAAGCGAGATTTCGTAGGGCTAGCGCAGCTTGACATTGTACTCGCGCGCTTGTAGAGTTTCCTACAAGTTTGACAAGTTGAGCTACGAGACGGGGTTCAGCCTTTGCTAGATTTTTTCTATTTTCTGGATCCACGGCCAAGTTACTGAGGCCAGTGGTGCAATAGTATTGAACATCAGGATCAGTTGAAGATAGCAACGAGACAATGACTGGGACAGCACCAGCTTTGACGAGCTGTTTTCTGTTTTCGTCTGAGTGGGTCATATTTAAAAGGGCGCCAGTAGCATTTCGTTGGACTCTCATATCTTTTGATTTTGCAAGGTTTGTAAGAGGAGTTAGAGCACCAGATCTTGCAATTTTTGTTTTGTTTTCTTCAAGAGTAGCCAAGTTAGTGAGGCAGCCAACAGCGTTGCACTGAACTTCAACGTTGCTAGAGAGCATTTGTTTCTTTAAAGGTTCCAAAAAGTTCATTTCCACAATCAGTTTTTTGTTTGCATTATTAACTGCGAGGTTTCCTAGGGCAGCACCAGCACCTCTTTGTACGTCAGGATCCGGACTCTGAAGTAGTACCAGAATTGGTTCCAGAATTTCTTTACCCACGTTTCTAATGTACTTTTCTGTGATTTCTGCAAAAGCTAGAGCAGCGCTTCTTTGCAATTCAATGTTACTTGAATGAACCAGAGTAGCAAGCGCGTTTAACGGGCCAGCACTAAAGAAGTCCGATTCTTCTCTCTTGAAGGCACGGTGTTAGCAATGGAAAACAGGTAGGAATTCAAACATACTGCATCCAGGTAGTGGAGTAGTAGTGATACTGCTTCACGTTCATTTTCAGATAGGACCTGGGGGTAAGGTCCTTCCTGGCTACTCCCCAAACATAAACTACAGCATGCTCCCATGGCCTCTGATAATGCGATATAAGTAAAAGGAAGGAGAAGTAGAAGAAAAAAATTAAAGTTAATAAGAAAAAAAGGTGTGGCGGTATGAGAAAAAATAAAAATGGTAATTTTACACAGGTTAATCGAGCGAGGCACAAAAGTCGTTTTAGATTTAATGCTGTGGTGGGTGGTGGGTGGTGGAAGTACGGGTAGGTAGTCGTGGTAGGTGGTAGTCGTGGTAGGTAGTCGTGGTAGGTGGTAGTCGTGGTAGGTGGTAGCCGTGATAGAGTATGGGTAGGTAGTCGTGGTAGGTGATTGTGGTGGCCGTCGTAGAATATTGGAAGCCGTGGTGAAATATTGGTTGAAAGCCGTGGTGGCAGCTCTGTAAGCAAGGTACACTCTTAAGACAACAAACTTAAAAGTATTACTAAAACGGAAACTCCAAATATGGAATTATCCCTTTCTATATATTGCGGTTGGTGGTAGTGACAAGTTTCGCCTTTTTGGAAAATTACGTAATATTGGCTTGTATGCAAAATTTACCAAACACGCTTCCTTCTTCACCCATCACAGTTATAAATGTCAGCGCAATTCAAAGGTCTAACCGTCAAAGTCGTGTTAACTGAAGGATCGGTTATCGGTCTTGTCACTGATGTTATAAACGGACAATTGTTCTTAAGTGATGGTATGTCTCGTCTTACTACCAACCAAATATACTGACTTTACCAATAGTTGTCTTTCTGGAATCTGGTGCTAAACGTGAGCTTTTGGAAATCAACGGAGCTGACATTAAAGACTTGGTTGTTGTTAATAATGAAGAAATTCCTCAATACTCCTCTCCTCAGCGTCCGTTCCAGGCAAGACCCTCTAAGGACCCGGTTTCTAAGGACCCGGTTAGAACCCTAGTGGACCCGGCAATCTTGTCTTCGGCACCTTTGAAACAATTTCCAACTAAACCTACCTCTGCTCCTCTGCCTTTCGTGTCAACTGAAGACTACAACGGCCACTCTTCTTCGGAAAGCTCAGTGGCTTCAAATCCTTATACTGCAGATCATCTCTATAAGCAGCATCCCCGTCGACAACAGGACCAATTCTATGAAAGTAGCCCCAAGTTACCTCAAATGGCAAGACCCGCCTACAATAAAAGCCCAGGCCCGTCTAGACGAAACCAAAATGGCAGAGGACGTAGAAGGCAACCTCATGTAGGTATGGAAAGCGATGGTTGGGCTACTGAAGACGTCACTGACGTTCAAGGCACTGAATTCGACTTTCAAGCAAATCTAGACCGATTTGATAAAGCTTTGGTCTTTAATGAAATTCGTCAGCAAGATTCTACTCTTCCAAGTGACCGCTTAGTTGCGTTCAACAAAATTCAAAAAAATGAACTTAAACCTGGTCGTACTGTCGGTTCTAATGGCCAAGTCAAGTTTGGACACAGAGAAATGGTTCTTGACAAATCTCAGTGGGAGGGCACTGAAGATGAAACTAGAGAATATGTTTTTGACGATGAAGATGAAGATTACACTTCGGACATTCCTCCACCACCAGCAATTAGAAGACCATCTAGACCACAGCTTCAAGCTGATTCAGTTAAACTAATCGCTGAAAGCACAAAAAAGTCTTGTCTTTGTACTTCTCCTGTTCAATTGGTTGAATTAGAAAGATTAATGTCAGAAACTTATGGTATTCCTGACACTATCTTGACTGAAAACGCTGGTCGTGGTGTTGCTCGTATCGCTCTTCAATCTCTCGGTGGCTCTGCTCGCTTTAATTATGGAAATCACAACACTCGTCCTTTAGTCGTTGTTCTTGCAGGTAACTCTCGTACTGGTGCTCGTGCTTTAGCAGCTGCTCGACATTTAGCTAACAGACAAGTCAGAATTATTGCTTTGGCTGTAGGCTGTGTAGAAGATAAGCAACATACTGGTGCTGATGAGGTCTTGTCTGAGATTAAAATTCAAATCAAGGCTCTGGATTCTTGTAAAGGTGTTATTGTTACTAGATATGAAGAATTCATTGGCCAACTTAACATGGCTGATTGTCCACCTGAACTTGTTATTGACGGTTTGCAAGGTTATCAAGTTTCTTTTGATGATTTATGGGAGGGGGATTTAGCTACAGCCAAGGCTACATTGGATTGGGCTAACACAAGACAAAAATCAAATATCATTTCTTTAGATATTCCATCAGGTATTGACAGTGCTACCGGATTACCAAGTAGCAATGTTATTAAGCCTATTAACGCCAAGTGGGTCCTATCTTGTGGCCTTCCTCTAACTGGTATTAAAAACGCATATTTAACAGGGACAGTTTCGCCAGGTGACTGGACTCACTATGTTGTAGACGTTGGATTCCCTCGAAGATCACTTCAAAGAGGTTCATTGCGAAGATTCGGCCAAATATGGTTTGGTTCTGACTGGCTACTTCCTCTAGAAGTGGTAATTGATTAACTATTCACCTAACAGTATTTTAATGTCCGTTTTTCGATGATTTAATGTCATGAATGTTATGTTTATTATTGATTTATATAGACTTTTTCTCTTTAGAATAAACAATTCTATGGATCCTTTAAATGATAATTCGCTAAATCTCGTACTTTGGTTCAGGTAAAACATGTCTAAGTTTGGCATGGAATCTACCAGCCTTTGCATTTTTCCACAAGGCCTGTCTAAAGTTTACTCGAAATTTATTATAAACTCTGATGATCCAGTTCACATAAGACGAACATATAAGTTTTACTGTTCAATTTTCAAGATATCAAACTCTAACTACATTATTCAGCCATCGTAATATATTTGAACTTTGGTGACTACGTAGGCAACGGCAATTATTATCAGCCGTGCATGCGTTTTTGTGATTTTTGCATCCACTTTCAGCACTGTGAAATCTTAAACTTGTTTTTGCTGCACTTGTCGAATACTTTTCTATATCTTCCAAGAAGATAACTCTGTTAAAGTATTTACCGTCTTTCTCCATCATGATTATACGACTCTATGTTGTTAAAGTTTAGAAATTGAGAATCTGAGATCAGTGGCGGGAAACGTCCACTTCAAGCGACGCCCTGAAAAAACTGTTAGTGACTTCTATTCAAACTCAAGATGATGATGAAGAATCAGAACAACGAGAAGAACATCAATTCAAGATCAGAGACCTATTAAAAGAATGTATATAAAATTTAAGGCTGATACTGGATCCACAAAGATATCTTTATACTTTTGATCTAACGGGTGATTAAGACATGTATAAATAGTCATGATTTGTACTACAATTCCATTTCGTCTTGATTCTCAACACAAATATCGCCGTTATCAAATTGCAATAAAATTATACTAATAATCTCTGATTCACAATTGAATTTATCATATTTTTTTACTTCCGCTCCTTTGAATAGTCCTTATAAATTTTATTTTTCATTAATCCTGTTAATGCAATGAAAGTTTTTGCTACTGCCTTGTCACTAACTCTAGCTAGTTACGTCTCTGCCCAAGACTGGGGACAACTCTCTGGTGAAGTCACCTCTATCCAGTACTTGATAGGCAAAAATTATGGTCTTACATCTGATTTGACAATTTCTTTGAATGATACATGGACTCTCGTTGATTTATCAGGCCGAGCTGACGGACAAGTTGCAAATAAATCGATTGTTTTTAATAGCGTTGATTCCAAATATTATGCAACTCTATCGTACACAAATACTGCTGACAGTGATGATGGAGATAGTGTTTGTTTCCCTCCTGTTCCTATCCGAATTTCCTTAAATCAGAATGTCAATGGTCAAGATCAAGGCCGTATGATTGACGGATCATTTGCTATTGGTTGTATAGACAAATCTCGATTATCTTCAACATCTAGTTCAGCTACAGATGATAATGGAGGTGCTGGAGGTGGAGTGATTGCCACTACCTCTTTATCCAGCACGTCTGCTTCTCCTTCTGTTTTAACATTTAGCCAATCTATTCTCAACTCTCAATCTACATCTTCTGGTTCTGTTTCTGTTTCTGCAAGCGCTACTTCATCTGAAGATTCTTCTCCATCGCCTTCTATTTCAATTCAAACTGTTTCTGCCACAGGATCAGAAGGAGGTGCTGCTGCTGCTGCTGCTGTAGCTGCTGCTGCTGGAGCCGCTGCTGGAGCTGCTGCCGCTGCTGGAGCTGCTGGAAGAGAAAGTATAGTTTCCATTCAAACTTTTTTCACAACTGTTTCTAGTGATTGTCCCTCTTGTTCCAATCAACCATCTGTGACCTCACACTCGTTTAACACTTCACCATCTTCTGGATCTTCTGGATCTTCCGGATCTTCCTCATCAGTTTCAGCTAGGCCTAGCTCAAGTGCGGGCTCTCTTGCTTTAATTTCTACCATTTCTTCAGGTGTTGGTCCCTCCCATACAGGAGTTGTTGATCAGACAAATTCCGCAACTACGCTCATGCCGCTTACCAAGTATATGATTCAATTCATGGTTTTGATTGCTGGATTACTTGCCTAGACTATTTTTGTTGAGAAATATGACTTCCAAAAATATTTTCTCACATTTTTATTTTTTAATTCATCTCTTTCAAAGAGTTTATTCTTTTATATCATTTTGTCGTCATTCCTTGCAATTATTTATATATATATATATTTTTCCAATCTGTAAGTTTTATTATAATACTTTTCACATTTTTTTTTTTTGAATAATTGCACACATTGCCATTGATACAAGGTCATGTTCATCTTTCCTGTAGTCAAATATAACTCCGTAGCCAGAAACAACTTTACAAATTAAACACATAACTATGGATTTAAAATTGGCTTGGAATATAACTGGCAATGATTCCATTAGTTTAAAATAAGCTGTTGAACTGAGAAACATGCAAAAGATTAAAGAAATATCAAAGCCAAAAGAAGAAGACAAAAGTCTATGGGTCTATGTATACGGTAGAATAAAAAAACTGGCCGCTGCCGAACGAAAAGCTCGAGAACTTTTGACAGAATCAGGATCAGGACACAAACGAGAAAATAAACTCTCACGATTAAAGTTTTTGGAACTCCAACGGCGACAAAACGAAGAGGTTCAATCAGCTTTATCAACTCTGATTGAAAATGTCCGTTCAACAGTTCAGAAGTCTGGTTTTCTTCAAGAAGATGATAAAAGTGACGAGAGTAAAACGAGTGACGACGACGCTAGCAGTCATCATGGCGACAAGCACCGCCAAAATAACTCTCATTTAAAGAACCAACGTCAAAGCTCTATTGCTCAACCATTGTCTATACAGCCTCAAAATAATCGGAAGCGAGGTAAACAAGGCCCAAAAAGGAAAAAATGCTTATATTCTCCTAAAAATCAAAACATCAATAAAGGCTCTGAAGTTATCTTTAAAGCTAAAAATGAAATTAACGCTCAGGAATGGATTCTATGTATTGTCGTGAGAAGACTTGAAAATGATGACTTTTTACTGTACGATCCAGAACCTGACGAGACCGGTATAATTACCGAGCTCTTCAGGGCGCAAAGTAGTGATATTGTTGCACTTCCAAAATACTCTCACATATACTCCAAATTTCAACATGGAGAGAAGGTTTTGGCCCAATATCCTGATACTACTATTTTCTACGAAGCTAAATACATTAGCCAAATTAAAGACAATTATCATCAAGTAGAATTCAAAGGAGACAACAACGAATGTGACTTTCAAATTCTTGATAAAACTCAACTCATCAAGTATCCAACTCAATGACTCAGTATAACTTATTAGTTCAAATAGTAACGATGAAAAATAATAACTTATCTCAATATAAAACATTATGTTACGTTGTTTAAGCAGTGGCTTCAGCAGAGGGAGCAGTAGGAACAGCATCGGGAGTAGAGGCTTCAGGAGCAGGAGCAGATTCGCTGGTAGGCTCACTGACAACATACTTGACAAAAGAAAGACCCAAAGGACGCTCACCATATTCATAGTTTTGGAATCTAGAAATAGAAAGTTCAGCGTGGGGGGCTTCATGGAACTCTACTACACCTGAACCAGCAGAACGTCCAGTTGCTTCAAGCTGAATTTCAGCACGGCTAACAGGACCAACAGTTTGAAACAGTTCTACAAGGTCAGTGTTAGTTGTAGCCCAAGGTAAATTACTAACAAAGATAGTATTGCTGGGCTCACCGCTACCTGAAGCTCCGTCAGTGAAGGAGTTGGGCTTAGGTTTACCGAAACGGAATCTGGGAGTTTGGGACTTGAAACCACCACCACCTCTTCTAACAGGTCTGCCACCGTAGGTGGGAGTGAAAATGCGTTTGGTGAATTTGTCTTCACGAACTTCAAGAGGACGACCTCCTAATTCGTAACCATTAAATCTAGCAATAGCGGCAGAAGCGTCTTCAGGGTGAGCGTAAACAATAGTACCACAGCCCTTGGATCTTCCAGTATGATCTGCCAATACATCAGATCTAACGACTTCTCCAACCTCTTTAAAAAGATCTTTAAGTTCACGCCATTGAACAGAGAAAGGAAGGTTATTAACAAAAAGACTAGTTTCAGCACTACTCAAAGGTCTGGATCTTGAATTTTGGTTGAATTTTGGCTCAGTTTCACGGTCTTCTCTGACGTAAATAGGTCTGCCATCAAGTTCAAGGTTGCTAAGTTCTGCAACGGCTCTTTGAGCTTCTTCAATGGTGGCATATTCAACGATACCACAGCCTTTTGAACGGCCATTAGGAGCAGTTAGAATGTCGGCAAAAACGACTTCACCAGCTATAACAGAGCACAGTTAGTAACGGTTCCAGAATACGGTGTTAGAACATACCAGCTCTCATAAAGTCTTTCAATTGACCCCACCTAGTGTGGTAAGAAAGGTTACCAACGTAGACGCGTTTGTCCTGAGTAGAAGAAGAAGGAGTAGCGCTCATTATAATTCAAATATATCCAACTAGAGAAACTTGTCCCTTTCACTATCAAATCAAAGTTTTGATAACGGCAATTGAATCTCTGCAAAAGACTAAGAAAGTTAGCAAAATTAGATGGAACAATTGTGTCTTCAGGTTTTCTATTGATATGGGGCTTGCCGGTTGACATTCCGGTTTCAAGCTAACAACAACGGAGCCCTAACAGTTTTAACGGCACACTTACCTTCAAACCTCAAAGCTCAACTGACTTGATTAATTGATAAATGTAGGAAAGGAAGAGAAGACCAAAACTAATGATTCTTAGAAAGTGAGATGGGTTAGGGTTCATGAAATAGTGGTGGTAATGAAAGAATATTTGAAGAATGAATGGAGGGTAAGTTTGAATGTGTAATGTGGGATGTGTAATATGTAATATGTAATATGGGATATGGGATATGGGATATGGGATATGGGATATGGGATATGGATATGGGATATGGGATATGGGATATGGGATATGGGATATGGGATATGGGATATGGGATATGGGATATGGGATATGGGATATAGAGTATAGAATATGGATTATAGAATATAGAATATAGAATATGGATTATAGAATATAGAATATAGAATATGGGATATGGGATATGGGATATGGGATATGTAATTTGTAATATGGAATACAAAATATTATATAAATATACAAACAATATCATTAACAAAATACAAACAATATCATTAACAATATACAAACAATATCACACACAACATCATATAAAATATACAATTTATCACATACAAAAACTTCAACAAAACACTATTTATAAATGAAATATATACAATTGTTACTAATGTAACTGAGATAACTAAAAATTAGTACCAAGTCCATACTTTTTGATAACAGCTTGAATATCTCCAAAAGTTTCTCTTCTTCCCTCAACAATAACTGTAGGACGACCATTACCTCTACCAGGATTGTTAACATTACCAGTCATAACTCTCTTTGCAACCCGTTGAATATCAGGAACAGTAAGTTTATCAATCTTTTCACACATTTCGTTAACAGGAATCTTGTGTCCTTGAAACTGAATTTGACGACCCATATCCTCCAACTGTACCATCTTGCTCTCAAGATTCATAAGTAGTGAACTCTTGAGTTGATTCTTAGCTCTTTGTACCTCAATATTCGTCAATGCACCTTGTCCCTCAGTAAAGGTATAAGCAAATTGACGACATAAAACATCAGCTAGATATGGTGCCGCATTGGGAATACAACTTGCAGAGATTCCAAAAAGACCACTATCGGTATACGAAAAATTAAAAGACTTGCAACTCTCAATATATCCAAACTGATTGAGAACATGCGTAAAAAGACGTGAGTACATTCCTTTACCAGGACCTCCAGCTGAAAACGAACCTCCACCACCCAGAAGGATTTGAAGTGTAGCTAATGCATAAATGTCTGGATCTCCGGTTGCAAGACCTTCAAATCCAATATGAAGATGAACAAATTGTGGAAGATTACCAAAAGATGGCGATAAAGGACGAGAATATTCACCACCTTTATATTGAGCAAAATTAGTAAACAAGTTAAGTTGCTCGTTAGCAGATGTAGCTGGAATGTCGCCTAAATACTTATTAGTCAAGTCAACAGCACGCTGCTCATCAACTCCAACAAACCCAACAATAAGCTTTTCAGGCTTATAGAATTTATTTCGATAATCCCAAACATGCTGATCTGTAATCTCTGGAATACGCTCCAAAGGGCAAAGCAAAGGGTTTCCCAGCGTTCCATCATACGCTGTCATATGAAATAGCTCTGGAAGCATATGCTCTGGTTTATGTAGAATTTCATTAACTTCATACTGTGCAGTGGCAAGTTGGTCCATCACCTCTTCTGGGGTATTAAGTGCATTTTTATAAGTATCAGCCAGCAAAGAAAACATTCCTTCAACATCACTGTTAAAAACAGAAGCCTGATAAAGCATGGTTTCACGACTTGAAGCTGCCATAAAATTACCTCCCAGAGAGTCCAATCCTTCCTCCATTTGGGTAGTCGTACGGGATTTTGTAGATTTAAACGAGAGTCGGTCTACAATATGACTTAAACCACGCAAATAATCATCTTCATACCTAGAACCAGCATGAACGTAGAGGCCCATGGCAGAGAAGTGTCCTGGAGTTGGGTCAACACCAATACGGATTCCATTGTCTAGCGATATGATTCGTACATTGTCGCTATGCTTTTAATGATTATTAGTATCACAAAGCGAAAAATTTAAATAAAACTTACTGAACTACTATAATTCCGTTTGATTTGGCTTTTAGCCCATCCTGCTGCAATACTTGTCCTAGAGCATCTACTGAACATTTTAATGGTCGGTGGTTAGATGCGCTATCCAATTTCAAAAAAATGTCGGTATAAAATCTTAGCCACAGGGTTAGGGTATTAAATGACAGGATGCAGAGTTTGAAAAATTTGTCCCAGATAGGAAATAATTATTGGCTGTCCAAATCAGTCACAAGAAAAAAAAAAAAAAATAAGAGGCTCGTTTGTTTGTGAACTTGTCACTTTGAGAACTTGTCACTCAAATATCGTGTAAATTATGACTGCTAAATCGTTCACAATCTCTGTTCCTGCTTCTTCTGCCAATATTGGTCCTGGCTTTGATGTTTTAGGTCTTGGTCTTTCTCTGTTTTTGGAACTGGAAGTTGTTATTGATCCTGCGTCTGCTACTGCTAAAGACGCATCCTTTGAAGAAAACATTAGAATCACCTACGATGGTGAAGGCGCAAAAGACGTCCCTCTGCTCGCTAGCCATAACCTCATCACTAGAACTGCTTTGTACGTGTTGAGATGCAACGGACTTAAATCCTTCCCTGTTGGAACTCAATTACTTGTTAAGAATCCCATTCCTTTGGGACGTGGATTGGGTTCTTCTGGTGCTGCTGTAGTGGCAGGTGTCATGCTTGGAAACGAAGCTGGAAACCTTGGGCTTTCCAAGCAGCGCATGCTGGATTACTGTTTGATGATTGAAAGACATCCAGACAATATCACAGCAGCAATGATGGGCGGTTTCGTCGGTTCTTATCTTAGAGAACTCAGTCCCGCTGATACCGATCGTGTAGAAATTCCTTTGGCTGAAGTGTTACCTGAACCTGCAGGAGGTGTCAACACTGGTCTCACTCCCCCGGAACCTCCCTTTGACATTGGTAACCATATTAAATACGATTGGTGCAAAGATATCAAAGCAATTGCCATCATTCCTGACTTTGAAGTGTCTACCGCTAAGTCAAGAGGTGTCTTGCCTTCAGCTTATACCTCAAAAGACATGATTTTCAATCTTCAACGTCTCGCTGTTTTGACCACTGCTTTGACTAGATCTCCCCCAAGTGCAGAGTTGATCTATCCTGCTATGCAAGATAAGGTTCATCAACCTTACCGCAAGACTTTGATTCCTGGTCTCTCTGAAATCCTCTCTTCTGTAACCCCAAAGACTCATCCTGGTTTACTTGGTATCTGTCTGTCTGGTGCTGGCCCTACCATTCTTGCATTGGCTACTGAAAACTTTGAAGGCATTGCCAATGAAATTCTTGCTCAGTTCAAGCAAGAAAATATTACTTGCAGTTGGAAGTTATTAGAACCTGCTTATGATGGTGCCACGGTCACTTACAAATAATCAAGGACAAGTTGGATTCAAATGCTAAAAGAGCTGTATATGTATATCATGACCAATAATTTAAATAAATATACCAACATTCATCAATGTTCTCAAAACGACATTTATTTTTGTTTCATTATTCTGCTGCACTCCCGTCCCTGGGTCTATAAACAACACCTTTATTAGCCAAATCTCCAATAATATCCTCAGGCAATCTTCCCTTTACTTTCACCGCGTATAGTCCATCTTGAAATCCATCTACTCGTAACCAGCGTGCAACCTAAATCATTATTCTGTTAAAACACCCACTGAAAACAATCTTAATCTTGTAACTTACCCAAGAGGTTTTAGAATCACAAATGGCAACTGTACCTTCAAATGCTATTATAGTTAGAGTCTTGAACAGAGTTATGTCATTATTACTTACAAGGACTTGTACAATCCTGTACCAAAGTATCATCGTTTGTAAATCCCAAGAGAGAGTCACAGTTTGGGCAACCGTCTGCCACAAAGTCCTACCATAAATCATCCCAGTTAGCATACAATATAAAACAGTTGAAAGACTGAAACATACCTTGAACTTTCTAATAATCCCACATATCATACACGCTCTATCCGATCTAGTAGACATTTTCCTGAATTAAATGCAATGCGACTTCTTGTTTACTACTCTTTGAGTTAACATGTTATCTAATTAATTGGAAAATTGTGGAAAAAAGTCAGGGTTAGGTTTGATTTGAGTACTAAATAAATTGAATCAATATTTATATAACGGAAATTTTCAAAATAGTTTATCAAAATTCTTAGTGTTTGTTAACCAAATGCTCTTGAATTTCTCTTGGACGAAACTGCTTGATATCTGTTTCTCCAATCTTCCAAATCCTTTTCTAACTTGATTGAATTTTCCTTCAAGTCTCGAACTTCACGCTCAGATCTCTTGGAAGATAGTCTCAAGGTAGTTTCAAGAGTCTGTAAATTTTCAACTGTTTCTTGTAATCCTCGAATTTTAGATTCATTACGATCTAATTCATCTTGAAGTTTAGAGGTCAATTTCTTTTTTTGAATCAATTGATTTTCCAGGTCTTTGACAGATCGATCATTGTTACGCATAAGTCGAGATTCTTCATTGTAGCGAAGAGATTGTTCTTCAAGTTGTCTTTCAAGCTGATTGACTTTTTGTACCAAAAACTTGGAGTCAGAGTTTTTTACTCCTAGCAATTGAGCTTCAAGATCTACAACCTTGAGATGAAGCACCTTGTTTTCCTTATCTAAAGTAGAACGATCTTGAATAACTTCCTTCATACGATTGCGTTCAAATTGCAATTGTTTTTGAACTTCAAACTTCTCATCTTCAATAGTGCGAAGCCTTTCTAACGCTGTATTGGCATCAAGTGTCTTTTGACGAACGCTACTCTTTAGTTTATTCAATTCGTCATGAGATCCAAATGATGATTGCACTCCTGGTGCTTGAATAAAATCTTCCAATTGTTGAGAAACCTCAGTTAATCTTTTTTCCAATATTTTCTTTTCCTCTTGGAGTTGATCTCTATTGGCAGTGATTTCTTCCATTGTAGTTCTAAGGGTACGAACTTGAGAGAGTAAGGAAACTACCCGACGCTGAGAGTCTTGATGAGAAAGAACTGCTTGTTCGTTTGACTTTGTTAACTCTTGTATCTTATCTTCCAGTTGTACTTTGAATTTTCCCCAAGATGGGTCAAGAGTGTCAAGATTGGACCTCACCTTGAGCATATCAAGTTCATGTTGAAGATGTCTATTTTCTGTCTGAAACTCTCCCATCCTGTATTTTTCTCTTTCCAGCTCTTGAGATATTGATTCTATTTCATTCTTGTATCTTTCCCTCATTGTATTCAATGAAGTTTCCATATCTAAAGCGTCTTGTTTGCGGCGGTCTTTAAGATCTTGAAGTTCTCTAGTTGCTCTCTTGTGAGCTTCTGATGTGTGTGAAAGATCAATTGAAGTGTCCTCAAGATTATCTTCAAGCATCTGGAGTTGACTTTGAAGTCTAATCATCTTACCTTCTTGCTCTTTGTTTTCCTTCAAAGCTTTCCCTAGAGATGCTTCAGCTTCTTTCCACTGACTTTTTGCAAAATCTTCAGCTCTAGTGGCTTTCAATACAATTGTTTCCGCTGACTCAAGTTTACTGTAATAATCTTCAGCTCTAGTTTTGTAGAGCTTCAGACTGTTAGCCAATTCTTGGTTCATTGAAATCTCAGCGTCCAGTCTCAGTTCTAAATCAGAAATTGTGGATACAAGAGTTTCATTTTCAGATTCGGAGACTTGTGAATGAGGTCTACCTTGCTCGAGAGCCTTATGAAGTCTCAATATTTCATCCTCAGCAGCAGCTAGTGAATCCTTGGTCTCAAGTAACTTGTTGGATGCATCATTGAATACAGACATCAAATCACGCTTAGATGATTCATAGTTGGTCAAAAGATCCTCAATTTCTTCCACAGACTTATTTTGAATATCCAAAGATTTGACAGAATCAATAACTGAAAGATGACCTGCGTTTTCCTTTTCATTATCCAAAAAGCTCTGTCTGTTGTAAAGCTTTTTGGGTGACTTTGAGTCAGCCCTTCCACCATAAAGTGTATCAATTGCAGACCTGATTCCATTTACAGCTCGGATAGATTGTCTTTTGTTTCCTTCACTAGCAGGAGATGAACTCATTTTTATTTCTTCCAGCATAGATTTTCTGTTGGGAAGGGTCACAGTATAGTCACTTTTAGACTTATCTCTCAGCTGCTTTTCAAGAGACAATCGTGATTCTTCTGATTTTTTAAGCTGCTTTTCTGATTCTTCTAGCTTTCTTGACAACTCAAAAACATTTGCAGCACTTGAGCCAAAGTCCAGTGAACGATTTTTAGCATGAGTTGGCCGAGCAGATTTTTGTGCGGATAATAGATCTTTGGTTTTTTCTGCCAACTCTTTCTCCATGAGCTGAATTTGAGACCGAAGTTTCTTTTTTTCCGCATTTACCAGTGTCCTTTCTTTATGTTCTTTTTCAAAATTGGTTTGAACTAAATCAAGTTTTTCTTGAAGTGAAACTTTTTGTCGTTCAATCTGACTGTTTTTTTTCTTACTACTAGAAATGTCGTGTGTAAGATCATCGATTTCTAAAGCTAGCCTTTCCTTTTGCTTTTTCACTGTAGCTGTCTCTACCTTGGAGTTTTCCAGCTCTTGCCTCAGATTTTTCTCTAGAATCTCAAGATCAGCCTTCTCTTTATTCAGTCTAGTGCGCTGTGTATGAGCTTCATCTGTGAAAGATGTTCTCATTTTTCGCAAATGATCTCCTTTCTTGACTAGCTCCTTGCTCAGCTTGTTATATTCGAATGTAACATTTGTAAGCTCATGTTTGGTACTCTCTAAATCTTCCGTAATTTTATTTTTTTCCAAAATTAGATACTCTTTGCTTGCAAGGTCATCATCAATGAACTTCTTGAGTTGAGTGATCTGTTTAACAAGTTGGACTTTTTCAGAAGATACCATTTCAAAATCTGCTCGGAGCTTGTTAGATTGTGATAATGTATCAGACATTTTTTTTTTTGTATCTTTCAATGATTGTATATTCTCATCGCAAGCTTGTTCACAATCTTGAAGCTTTACCTTGATGTTCACTAATTCTTTCCTCAGCAAACCATTTTGAGTGACTTGAAGTTTAGCTTTATCCAATTCTTGAATAATTTGCTCTTTTTCACTTTTGACTAGAGTGAGTTCTTTCAATGATTCTAATGCTTTCTCCTTTTCTCTATTGAGTTTTTCAATTTGGGCTTGCTTCGAGGTCAGTTCCATTGATTTTTTGGTACGTTCAAGCGATGCTGACTCTTGCTGGTTTTGAAGTCGCAGTTCAAGATCATCAATTTTCCTAGTAAGCATCTTCCGTCCTTCATTGTTCTTAACGTCGTCTGAGACTTTAGCTTGTAAAAATTGTTGAGCTTCCTTCTCTCTCTGCTCCAACTCTATGCATCTATTCTGTAAAGCACCGACTTCGTTTTCAGAATTTTGAAGTTCCACAGAACATTTTTCAAACTTTTCTTTAGCGTCCCGTAACTGACGTTGAGTTTCCGTTAATTCCACAGCTTGGGAACTAAGAGTAGCTTTAATTTTGGCTAGCTCTTCTTCTTTCCTATTAATTAAATTTTCATAATCAGAGGAAGACTTGTAAAGTTCATCAAGCTCTTCTCGAAGCTCTTTGTTTTCAATGGTGAGCTCCAGCAGTCTACCATTAACACTGTCAAGTTTAGATTGTATTTCTTCATCGGAAACAGTCACTTTTTCTTCCAACTCCAAAATTAATCCTTCTTTCTCAGTAAGATCGCGTTTCAAAATATTGAGCTGATCAGTAAGTTTCTCGAATTCTTCCAACTTGCTAGTTTGATTTGAAATACTTCGCACATTTTCTTCTTCTAATTTGATTAATTTACTCTTCAATCTTCCTTTTTCAGATTCTAGGTTTTGAATGATTACTGCTCCATTTTCAAGCTCAGTTCGAAGTGTATCAGCTTGACTATCTACTCTCCTCTTGGTCTGAAGAAGTTCTTCACATTGAATTTCAAGACAATCCAAGTCTTCCAGAGCACCGGTGAGCTGTTCTTCTAAATCATACTCTCGTTCTCTTGATCTCTCAAAAATTTCTTCCTTGTCAAGAGCCAACCTTCTTTCACTTTCTAATGTGTCTTGTAGTAATTTCAAATCGCTTTCAAGTTTTTTGTGTAAATCTTTAGAACTTTCGCGTTCCGTTTCAAATACTTTGACTGAATTTTCAAGCTTTTTGATTGCCATTTCCTGAGCCATACTTCCTCCCGTTTCTGAAGTAGCCACTATTAAAGGCTTAATTTTAGCATATTGTTTCCAGTATGGGTCATCTTTAATTTTCAAGTATAGTTCAAAGTTGCGTTTGATGATGCTCGTTGCTTGAGCTTTGTATAAAGATTTCTTAATCTTAGTTCTTTGAATATATCCCCGAGCAATGGATTGAAATTGAGACATTAATTCACGTACCATTACTTCACGTCGTTCCTCAAGCTCAGCAAGCACACCAGATTTGAAGAATAACTTAGTCAAACCAACCTTGTAGAGATTTTCATCCAGTTTGAGTTTTTGTAATATCATTCGACACGCCTTTTGTCCCTCAATATACCCACTAGGCATACCTGCGACAAGAACACCGTATCTATGTTTGAATTCTGCAAAAAATAATCTATTGGGGTAACCAGTTCTAGCAATTCGAATACCTTCCAACACACCATTACATCTTAACTGATCTAAAACAAGCTGATTATCAAATTTACGCGGTTTTTTGTTGTGATTCGGAAGAATACATCGAACAAAATGAGGATGGGTTGAATGAAGCTGCGTCATTAAATGATTCAATTGTTCTTTGTGACGTTGGGCGACAGTGCGAAAAAGACCTTTTTTAGACATTTTGGATCCTTCAGAAACAATATCTTGAGCAAATAAAGCTCTTATGTTAGACTCAGTAGATTCAACAAGAAGTTTGGTAATATTATCATTAAGAGGGTCTTTATTTTTTTCGAGCCAACCTTCCGTTGAATACTCTACTTCTGCTGCATAATGAGTGAGAATGAAGCCTTGAGACAGTCTAGAGCGAGTATATTTATCAGATTTATTATTCCATAACGAGTGTAATTTATCTGTAAAAGATTCGTCTGTAGCTTTTGGCATGACACAATCTTCATCAAGACATGAAAAAACACCAATTGGACTAGTCTTTTCAATGAGATCAATTGTAGGCTGAAGATCATGACCAAAATCAATATATTTCCATTCAATGTTCTCACGAGAATACTCTTCTTGCTCGAGAACAAACATATGATGATTGAAAAATTGTTGCAGTTTTTCATTAGTATAATTTATGCAAAGCTGTTCAAAACTGTTGTGTTCAAAGATTTCAAAACCAGCAATATCCAAAACACCAATAAAAGAAGTATTGTCGTTTCCTCTTTCTAAAGTATGATTGATTTGATCAACAATGGCACCAAAAGTCTTTTCATAAAGAGATTTAGCTAATGCATCTAGAGAATTTCTAACTTGTTCTGCTGAACGGGATTGATGAACCCATTCTCTACCAGCCTTGACACGAGGTCTAAGTAGGCCCTTCATAAATTCTCCAGCATTAACACCAAGCAAATGGCACAAGCTTTCAATTTGAGCGGAATTCAAGATACGAGCTTGGGTCGAACGTTCAGCACCAAGTTCAATGTTACCAATATGTAGAATAGCAGACATGACTCGAAAAATGTCATTCTGCTCTTGACTAGTGAATCCCATAATTTTGAAAGAGTTAACAAGATATTTGAATTCTTCAGCATCTTTAACACCAGGAATGGTTTTGTTAGAATTTTTGAGATACATGTAAAAGTTGGAATCAGATTCGAGTAACAGTGCCTTTTTAATGTCATTAGGCAAGCCTTCGAGAAGTTGATAAAAAATGTGATAATTTCTTTCTTTCTTGCTTTGATAAATAACACGGGATTTTTCAAGAAGATACCAGTCAATCGAAGCACCAGCGATTTGACCTGATCGACCAAATTCAATTCTAATGAATTTTCCGAATCGAGATGAATTGTTATTTCTGACTGTCTGTGCATTACCAAAAGCTTCCAATATAGGATTGGCTTGAAGAATCTGTTGTTCGAAAGTAACATTTTGACTGGATTCTGTACCTGAAGCCTTAATTTTGCTAGCCTGGATCTGTAAAGATTGGGAGTTTGGAGCGGTGATTGCAGCTAAATATTGAATCACCTTTTTTGTATTTTCGGTTTTACCAGCGCCAGATTCTCCAGTAACTAGAATAGATTGGTTTTCATGCTCTTCTAGCATATTGCGAAAAGCCAGATCAGAGGTAGCGTAAATATGAGGCGCTATTTCTTCCCTTTGTTTGTTTTTATATGCTTGGATAGAATCAGATCCATAGATAGGTATGTCTTTGTACGGATTGACAGCAACTAAGAAGAGACCTGAATATGTCTACATTGATTAGTATCATGAAATCTCCAAAAATTTGAGGCTACTCACATAGATCATATCAGACATATATCTGGTGAACAAATTGTGTACAACAGAAGCTTCATTCAAATACGTAAGCTCTGCCATGTCTTGGACTTTATCAAACTTTGGAGGGTTCACACGATCTGCATCTTCAGGTTTTACCAGACGATCCTGAACGGAAAAAAAACATTAGTTTACAATGAGTGTGCAGTTGAGATTTTGATAAACGTACCGAGCCATCATCACATCTGATTTTCAATTGACCTGTTTCACTGTCCTCATCTAGGACGAATCCTTTGATAAATGCAATTTCGGGGTCTTGTAGCCAGACCCATCTTTTTGATGCAAACTCGGAGTTTTGCAAGTCGTCTTCAACCAAGCTTGGAGATACCTGATCATCTTCATGCTGAGGTTTTGAGGATGTTGTGATGCTTGTGGCGGGTGCAAATGTTCTACTGATAGAATATCTGTCGGAAGACATAATTGTGGGTATCACTGGTTGCCAATGCTAATAATTTAAAAAATGTATTATTGAGCGATGTACTATGAAATTTCAATTGGTAATGTCTCTTAAGCTGAGTATTCGGTGGTAGCAAGTGAGAGTAGTTGACTGAGTCTAGAAATTTTTTCAAACATACCCAATGCCAGTTATTAACGTCCAGAATTAAACAGAGGTAAGCAAGACAGTTTTGTTATGATGATTCCTATTTGGGAATAGTTAGGTGGTTTGACTTGAAAAACTATGCTAAAAAAGTTCAGCGTACAAACACGAAATCTCCAAGAAATAATCACGTATGCGGTATAGATGTAAATTTTCAGATCCGGGCGTGCCTGTTGTACAACAAGAATTGTATTAGGTGCGACCAGATAGAAGGGACAAGATTCTTCAGTCATGATAATTCCGTAGAATATACAACATGAGTAGTATTGTTGAAAGCTATTTTATCTCTATTTTATCTCTGTACTTAAGCCTTTAATCTATCTTATCTTTTTATTTTTTTCCTGCTGCAAATAATTCTGGTGTCAGTACGCTGAATCTAATGTCATCATCTGCTAATGAAAAGTCGAGGCTTGTAGCTAGTCCTTCTCGACAAGTGAATGTTGAGTTACCAGCCGACTTTGGTCAAAATTTTGAAAAAGTTGTGGTAGAACAGCCTCCAATCCGTCGCAGGTCTGTCAAATCAGTAGCACTTTCAAGAAGACAGTCAGTTAAATCCTTGAACGTTATTAGCGATGACGAAGATAGTCTGAGAGCAAGATCAAGAAAGATGGCATTTGATAGTTCTGATGATAACTTAACCTCTGCAGAACTTTATGATGCAAAAGCTATACCTAGCTCTGGAGACTCTAGCTATGCGGTGCGTAGCTCAGCTGTTCAAACTCCTATAGCAGATAAATTTTCCAAGAACGCAGTTGAAATAAAAATGTATTCTTCCCCTGCTCCAGTCTCTTCTTCGATATCCAGCAGCATTTTATCACCACCCAACTTTGTGAAAAGATCACCATCAGGTAAGAATTTTACCTAATTTTTAGGAAATTATCTAACAAATTGGCATAGAAGATCACATTGACATAATTGAAACTGAAATAAATCAAAATATATTGGAAAGAAGCATAGAAGGGTCTAGTCAAGGAATAGCTCGAAATGATACTGCAAATTTGAAAAGCGTCACACCTTTAGCAACTAGTGAATCTGTCTACATTGTTGGAGAAGATTTTGACAGCGCAAGTGACGATCATTACGAAGACGATGATGATGAAAGTGAAAAAGAGATTAAAAGTCCTCGCGAAAGAAGAGATAGAGAAACATATGACAGACAGTCTATAAGCTTTAAAGGCGGGAACCTTCGAATTGCATTGATAATTATTACGTTGCTTTTTATGGGATCATTAGCTACCAACATCTATACTGGAGTGTGAGGAATTATTTCAATTTTGTTACAAGCTCATTCTAATTATTTTTAGGGCCTACTCGAGATTACTTGACAGAGTTTCTGGAAAGTTTAAAAATAAGGACGGTGTCAAAGATTATTTACAACTTGAACACAATATGGGGTACGAGAGAATTACAAAAGATGATCCTGAAGTTAAAAGACTTTTAAAAGATCCTAACTTGAGAAAAGTTTTCCATGGAATCGATTATTCTCCATTAAGTGTTCAGTAAGTAGACGATTTCAGGCATTAATTAAAAGCTAACAAATGTTGCTTTAGATACCCTGCTTGTGGATCAACTCAAAGAGATGTGTCTCTTGATATAGCTATTCTCTCACAATTGACAAGCAAAATTCGGTTATATGGCACAGACTGTTATCAAGCAGATTATGTTCTTAATGCTATAAGAGATTTAGATGTTGATATGACATTATCTCTAGGGGTTTGGATTGATAAATCTTATGAAGGAAGTCGCAGACAAATGCAAGACATGAAAAGAATTGTATCGATGTATCCATCCAAATACATTGACTCGATTTTAGTTGGAAATGAAGTATTATTCAGAGATGATATGAGTGAGGAAGAACTGATTGCTCACATTGAGTCTACGAAAGAATTTTTGAGACTTCGGAATATTGATATTCCAGTCGGAACTTCAGAAATTGGAGCCAAATGGAGTCAAAATCTTGCTTCACACGTAGATATTTTAGCAGCAAATATTCATCCTTTTTTTGGAGGAGTTCCAGTCAATGTTTCGACAAAATGGTAAGTTTTTTGAAATAGCGCACTGGCAATTGTATTAACATTTTAGGACATACCAATTTTTATATGAACAAATTTTAGTTGATATGAGTGAATGGGACGTTATACCATCCAAAATTGTTATTTCTGAAGTAGGCTGGCCCTCAGGTGGTGGAAAGCTTTGGGGATCTGTAGCTGGAATCAAAGAGTTACAAACGTTATTAGATGATTGGGTTTGTTCTGGAGAAAGTGCAAATGACATAGGTTGGTACTGGTTTGAAGCATTTGACGAGCCATGGAAAATTATATTCCACACGCAGGATCAAAAATGGGAAACACAGTGGGGATTATTTAATTCCAACAGAAGATTGAAAGAAGGTATTACATTGCCAACTTGTTTGGAAACTAAATAAGATGTTGTTTAAAGATTACAGGAAGCAGGATACAAAGAAATAGTTAAAACACACAAATAATTCAAAGTAATTTTATTTAATTCAGCAACCAAAAAAAAATTGTCAATAGGTTTACTTCAATATAGCTTGTTCAATTACAAGTTTATCTGAAGAGTTGGTGATCCTGTAAATCTTGTGTGAGAAACCCTAAGTAGGGTAACTTACTTACAATTCTGGGAGCTATAAAACTATCATGAAAAACTCTTATCTTCTTTTTCTCTTCTTCAACATATTTACATACAACTTTCGGTATACCAAGTGGCTTCATAAACGCATCCATTAGTTTGCTGCACAAATGGCCGGAAGGAGAGAAAAATAATGACCCATTTATAATCTATGGCAGAAAGAATTTGAGTTTTTTTCTTTTAGAGAATTTTTCAAGTTCGATTTTTGTTTCCAAGGTTCGCTTGTGGGTTACAGTTTGCTTCTTGTAATTTGTTTATATATCAGTTTTTAACTGGCAATAAAAATATTTTTTTTGATTAGTTTCTGCTTCTTTTAGGTATTAATTTATATTGGTGCACATTTGGTCTTTGTGACATGAATCAGGAATATGACTTGGTTTTGATAATTATTGTAAAACTAAACAATATCAGTTTGTAAACTTCATATCGATTTTCAGTGGCCTGAAATGATTGTTTTAGAAAGTCTTGATAAATTTGGTCATGGTTTTTAAAAGCTGTCATAATATTGTCAAGCCATAAAATGTGGTTTCAATTTGAAAAAATTCAAAAAGTAGAGTGGACGAATCCGGAGTTGAACCGGAGACCTTTCGCATGCTAAGCGAACGTGATAGCCAACTACACCATACGCCCTTTTCTTAAAAATTTAATTTTTAGAAATTTTTGATCTCATTCAATTAATTTTAAGGTTAGGGTTGAAGTTTTTAAGGTTTACGGTGCGTTTTTTATGAAGGTTTTTAACGCGGTACCTCTTGTTGCAATAGGTAGCACAAGGCGGGATCCCAAAGCCCTACCTCACCTTAAATTAAAGTAATTTGAACCACCCAGCGAAAGCTGTTGTATTAAGAAACAAATGGGAAATTCTTATAATGATAGCAGTTGTACTTTAATAGTAAGACTTCGTTGTCCTATATAGTGAAATTTGTTATATAAAACGATAAGTATTTGAATAGTTCAAATGAATCTATCTATCTATCTATCAAATTTTTAAGAAGGTGATTGTTTTCTGTTGGTTTTCCTCAATGGTTTTTAACGTGGTACCTTTCGCTTTATTAGGCAACACAAGGCGGAACTCCAAAACACTGTCTAACCTTAAATTGAAGTAAACCAAATCATCCAGCGAAGATGTACCAAGAAACAAATGGGGAAATCTTATAATTATGGAAGTTGTGCTTTAATATTACGTCTTTGTAATTCTATATAATGACATATAATGGTTATATGATACGTTAATTATTATCTAATATAGAGTAGTCAACTTTGTTTTCAACGTCATGACTCAAGAGTTATATGTGAGTTAAAAATGCATCATCTATAATATAATTTTTGACTACGTAGTGTAGTGAGAATCTCCAACAAACAGCACATCCCAAACTTGAATTAATATATTTAAAAATATCCAATTTGTCAATATTAAAAAATAATTTCCATGAAAATTTTAATTGTACTTGGTTGTTTATAATTCTTTATTTGGTATTATGCAATAAAGTGATATTCAAGTTTTTTTCTACGAATTTGACTCTGATATTATATTGTTAGTAATGATTTCAAGAAATCTCTTCTCGCAGAAGTCATATATCTTGAATCCTTACCGCATTTACTTGGATTTTCACAGATCTTTTTAAGGGATTTCCGGTTATCAACTAAATTCATTTTTACATTGTTAGTGAGCCAAATTTCCTTGCAACTTGAATCTCAAGACAAATTCTACTCTAAAATAAAGCAAAAATCACCAAGAAGAGACCTTTATAGCAGTTGTCTGAAGAACCATGTCTACCTTTAAATTTTAACTTGTTTCAAATCAAAATTTTCATTACTCTGGTTTGTACAAGACAATAAAATGACTTTATTTTTATTTTGTTCTAGTTAAGTAAGAATTAATTTTATTGTACTCTGTTTTTTCCTGGTTGAACAGTTCTTTTTAAAATATGCCCAGTCCACTTTGAACTTACTCTAGAGCTCAAATGTTTGTCAATTGAAAAAATTGTGGGGTTTTGAATTGTTTACTTAGATGAAAAGTTATTGTTCAGTTGGCCATGTCGGCAGTCCGTTGATTTCATTTAATTGGTTATTTATCTAGTTCAAGTCCAGACAAAATGTAGTTGAAAAGTGTGGGAAAATACATTGTAAGTTCTTCAAGGTGGTATGGTATTAACAAACTTTTCAAGGTATAATGGTATCAAGGTGAAATGGTATTGACTCAGACACTTTCTCAAAGATCAAAATGATTTTTTTTTGTTTAAATAATTTCATTTTTTTGATGAGTGCTACTTTCAATGTTGAGTAGTGAAGAAATAGACTCTGGATGGACGCCGAGTGTTTAAAATTCATCGGTGAATATCGCCCCTCCGTCTTCTCATAAACATATTCATGACTATAGTCTATTATTTGTTTGGTGATAAAATTTGGCCAGGTCTGATATTATTCATGCTTAGACATTCAAAGTTCGGCTAGTTAAATCTCCGATGTCCGTTACATTCTCTTAGAGTATGATTTGAACCAACTTTAGGCTAGGACAAAACTACATGCAAACAAAGTTACTTATATATATATATATATGAATGTCTCTAAAACTCCACAACGATCTATTTTGTTTACTCATCTAATTGAATGGATTTCTACCATACGCAGTTTAAAGTTGTTTTTCCTCTGTATTACTGTTTACAATTCTTCCAAAGCTCTTTATTGTGCCAGAATCTGATACTAAACAATGATAAATCTCCTCTTGTAGTATTCATCCTCGGTATATCTGGTATTCTTATTTGTCAAACTAGTAGCAACTTGCTCAAAAACATTGTTTACGTTCTTGATATCACTTTATGAGTTTCTCCAACTATCTCATTTTAAATTCATTCGCAGTTTGACTTGGATTTTTAAGTTGGTCTCGTCTCCCCACACTTAAGCTTAATGCTTTCACTATTTATATATATATATATATTCATGATCAATATAGAAGTAGAAAACAAGAAAAAGACCTCCAATCACCCACCATTTTCACTCAACTATTACCAACAATTCTCCCAACTAAACCTGTAGCATCATGATTCCTTATACTAGAATTGAAGGATCCAAAATTATACATCACTCTCCTCATCCTCGCACGGATCAGACCTATTTCAGAGGAAATTTGGCAGAGTATGTACTCAACTCCGATAAGCTCTCAGCAAGACCTCATATCCCCATTTACATTGACGCTCATAACTCTTCAAACCTCATTCTCGCAAAAGACTTTGCACCATGGACTAGAAAAATTGCTTACATCCTGAACCAAAAGTACAAAATTGGCTATGACGATACCGTTTGTGTTTACGCTCAAAACTCAATTGCCTACCCTCTTGTCACCCTCGGAATCGTTGCGACAGGCGGTGTCATTTCTCCAGCTAATATAGGTTACACTCCCAGAGAATTGGCACATCAATTGAACGTTTCACAGGCGAAACTAATCATTACAACTAAAGAATTACTCAAAAATTCTAAAGATTCTCTTACTGCAGACCCAAAAGCTTCATTAGTTGTTGAAAATATCATCATCTTGAACGATCTGTTCCAGGAAGCTAAATTGAGTAATAATGAATTCCAACCCATTAAACTAGGTCCTGAGGAGGCTTGCAAAAAAGCAGCTTGTTATTGTTTTTCTTCAGGAACTAGTGGAGCTCCAAAAGGTGTTATAAGCACTCACTATAATTTAAGCTCTAATGTCATTCAGCAAACTGAGTATAATGATAGATATGAGAGAGGAGAAGTTTTTGGTTGCTTCTTGCCCTTATCTCACATGTACGGACTTAGTGCCTTTGCATTTACAGTGCCTTCAGCAGGTGCTTCAGCTGTCGTATTTCCAAAATTCGATTTCGAACATGTCTTGCAAAAAGTCCAGGAGTATCGTATAACAAGTCTTCACATTGTACCACCTATTGCCGTCCTGTTGGCCAAATCTCCGTTGGTTGATAAATATCCGGGTGTTAAGAAACATTTAGGTACCTTATTTTCTGGAGCTGCACCTCTAAGTAAAGAGCTTGCCGACACTGTAGCAGCACGAATAGGATGCAAAATTTTCCAAGGATACGGATTGACTGAAACTTCACCTCAAACCCATTCCTACTTTTGGGATCAAGAGCATTATGACATTGCACACATTGGCTGGCTTTCACCCAACATGGAGGCCCGGTTAGTTGGAGAAGACGGAAAAGACATTTCGACCATTGATTCACCAGGTGAAATTTACCTACGAGGCCCCAATGTTTTCCCTGGATATTTGAGAAATCCAGAAAGCACCAATTCTTCATTTGAAGGTACATGGTTCAAAACTGGAGATGTTGGGCAGGTTAATGAATACGGATGCTGGAAAATTGTTGACCGAGTTAAAGAATTGATCAAATCTCATGGATTCCAGGTAGCTCCAGCAGAACTTGAAGGACTTTTGTTGACACATCCCAAAGTTGTAGATGTAGCTGTTACTGCTTTAAATGTTGCCGAAGAAGGAACAGAGTATCCACGAGCATATATTGTTCCCAAAGAACCTGGTGATGATGTACCTGAGGAAATTCTTAAATGGATGAACAGTCGTGTAGCTAAGCACAAACGACTCTACGGAGGTATCGTCCTGGTGGATGAAATTCCAAAAAGTCCTTCAGGAAAGATTTTAAGAAGATTATTGAAAAACATGCCTGCGAAAAAAGTTTATGGATATCCGTTAGCTAACTCGAAACTGTAAAATAGCTTACGAGTTAAAGGTACGAAATCAGAATTCATGCTATTATATATAGTTATTTATTTCGTCTAGACATGATATATATCAATTCCCCATACAATTCAATAGAAATTAAAATTGTTTTGTAATAGGGTCTACTCCACGTTTCTTAACATCACCATCTTGTAAATCATCCAGAGCCAAATTAATCCAAAACATCCACAACATAGAGCTCCATTCAAAACAGTCCAAATATCTGGCCATCTAGCAGCTAGATCTAATTCAGGACCTAAATAGCTACCGAGCTTTTCTCCTGCCAAAATTACAATCATTGCTATATAACTAGCTCCAACAACAATTTTCCACTTTAAATTATTGGGTAGTCCACGATTTCCAACCAACCAGTTCCAGCAGGCCGTCATCACCCAGAATTGCATTGTGAGATTTTCTCTGTTCAGTAAAGGATACATGGAAAACATTGCCACATTGTTAATCCACATTACTAGATCATGAGTAAGGCGATCTGCTGTTACTGAAAGCAATAATGTAGTAGGCATCAAAGGAAGAAGAACTGATTTTTCATGAACTTGGAATGAAAATAAGAAAAATCCCCATGCAGAAACAGCAAAAGACCATGGCAACAAACTTTTTCTAGGGTAGAAGAAAGTAATAATAAGTCCTGGTGAAATGGCACCCAAAGTAGCTAACAAAGCACATTGTTGAAGTTGAGCAGAGGTATACAGAGTCTTGAGTTTAACAAACAAATTGAGCGTGCACCACGCATTGGCTACTTTGTCTTCCCATAACCCACGATTAAAAGGAAAAACTCGAGTAAACACTTGCTGCAAAACAGGAAGTCCTCCAGCAATAAACAGAGGAGCTAGAATGAGAGCAAATGTACCAATAGTAACAGAACCAATAGAAACTAATCTCATGACATTGATTCTAGGAAATACACAGGATCCCAGTAAATAAGCAAAGATTGCAGGAGAGTAATATAAAGCCATTTGCTTGAAACCAATACTTAGGACAAAGAAGAAACTTGCTACCAATCTGTTATTTTTTTGTAAATTAACGATTGATAATAGAGCAAAACCTAGCATGACTGCATTGTATTGAAAATGGCCATGATCAATCAAGATTAAAGCTGGTTGGAACAAAATTGCAGCAGCAGCAACTGAATGTTCAATAGCAGATAGACCGCGTCGACCACAATTCCACCTAACAAAGCCCATAACAGCAGGAATATAAACAGCCAATTCACTAATTAAAGCTGTTGCTCTCATGAAACTTTTCAAACCTTCTTCCTCCATACCTCTAGACGTATACAATTCAACCCATCTACCATCTACAAATTTAGCAATCATTCCCAACACCCAAGAATGATACGCAGTTACTGGTGGGTAGTCCAAACCCCACCATTCCAGATCATGAAAGTACCAATCGCGCATGTGCAGGTTACTTGTAATTTCTAGCCAATGTCGTTGAGCTTCAAAATCTCCATGCAATGGTTTTTGAGCAAACCCGGAGTAAGGACCAAGTCCGACAGCTAGACGAAGAATAAGTGCAAAAGTAATAAAAATGTACCGAGCGACCCATTGAGTAGAAGCGGGACGGAAAGGTGATAAAAAGTCACTTAAAGGGCTTGAATTTAACGGAGAATCTTGTTTTTTAGGTTGAATAGCATCTTCATGACGATCATTAGTACTGGATGGTCTTGAAGGTTTTTTTATTCGCTGTTTCAAACTTGACGATTTGTGAATCGCACTTGAAGAGCTTGACATTTTTAAATCATAAACAGATGAAAATAAGGAGGAAAGAAGATATGTATGGAAAATAAATTTATTTAAACCTTAGTACTTGAATCTTTTTCAGAATTAAGACTGACATGTTAAGAATCTTATTCAACAAGGACTAACAAGTCAAGAATCTTATTCAACAAGGACTAACAAGTCAAGAATCTTGTTCAACAAGACTAACAAGTCAAGAATCTCCATCTTACTCAATTGTCAACATCTTCTCCAATATAAGTTGTAAGCCCTTCTTTTGATCTTCACCAACATTCAAATCACCAATTACGGTCTTTGCACTGACTTCCAACTCTTTCAATCTCTTATGGCAATAATCAAAGCTTCCTGTTTTATCTCTCATATATCCAACAACGTATTCCTTCAAAGTACGATCTTTGGTCTTTTGTTTCAGTATATTGAGTAACTCTTTATTAGCAGGATTTGCTCTAATGGAGTGAATTATAGGAAATGAAAACTTCCCTTCAGTTAAATCCTCACAAAATCCCTTGTTTGTAGAATATACGGAAGACTGTAAATTCAAATAATCATCGTGTATTTGGTAAAGAATTCCAAATATATTGGCCAACGGAACCAGATCAATTGATTTAAAACTCACTGATTGTAAAAGTCGTACTGCTAACCTATAAAGACCTCCAGTTTCTGTTGACATTAGTACTAATGAATTTAAGCAGGTACATTAAACTCACTGTTATTGACCATTTCTAAATACTCTTGTTCACTTGGACATTCCATAGTTTCTCTCCAGTACAAATCGAGACCTTGACCTCGATGCAAATTAATCAACTCATCTATATTGTTAGTAACTTTGTATACAAATCATCCATAGTTGTTACCTGTGAAGATTTCAACAGCACCACCACCTAACGCTGCTACTTTGGCTAACGCTTGAAAATAAACGTAATTCGATGAGTTGATTGTTTGTGCAGTTCCAAAAATGTGATGCGCAACTGGAAAACCTCTTCTAAGTGCAGCACTATCCTCAACATCATCAATTCTAACACAATTAGTCCTTGAAATCTTCAGATATCTAAAAACTTACAGTAAACTCGCAGTGTGCAACATTCCTACAACTTCAGCTATAACTCCAACTTTCTCTTCTTCAACTTCAAGCACAGAATTGAATGCAGCTATCAATTTGGCCCTCATGTCTTTACCAGGAAGCTGTGACAAGTACACATACGGTCCTTGCAAAATCGACTCATGGTGAGCTGTCCATGGTGGTGGATATTCTGGAAGTGGTATTTCATTCATTCTATATCTGATTTCACTTCTTGTCAAAAAGACAAGAACTAAAACGTCTATAAATTGCCTCCCCTACACAAAACAGGGTAATCACACAGCCGTACCTATGGAAAAATATACAAGAATATAAAAAACAAGGAAATTGCCAAAAATTAAATTGAAATAGCTAAATCCAAAAATCCATACTGTTCACAGTACTCCAGGTCTTCAGTCTTTTCAAAGTCGCATCTAGACTCCTTTTCACTGTCGTCCATTCCCATTACAGAAGAAAAACTCTGTCCTGGTGAATAGCACTCAAAGGAACAAAAAGGCTCAAAAGTAGAATTCTCCTTCAAATAAGATTGCTTAGTTACATCAGCTTCTTCGTCCTCTTTAGACGGGAAAAGAGGATTAGAAACAGCCAAATTTGGAGAAAAAGTTAAATCTAAAGACTTGTCATTACTTGACAGCCAAAAGAAATCGTCAGAAGTAGAAGCAGCCAGAATTTCATCAGCAGTTTGGGATGCCCAGTCGTCCAATGGAGGCGTACTGATTGAGTTCATTCCTCCATCGCCGACTATCGCGTCAACAACCATTCCATCAAAAAGAGAATCATTAGCACCAACTTCGAGCAAATCCAAGGAAGAACAAGATGGAGAAGAAGAAGGAGATTGCTGGGGAGAGGGTAAAACAGCCATTTGTTGCTGCAAAATCAAATTTGCAGCCGAGTGAGATAGCGACATGTGAATTGGACTTAAAGCACAAGATGAAATCAGGCCTGCTGACGAAGCCTTTGATCTTTTCGTAATCAGGCTAGCTGGAGATACAGATACAGGAATAGGGTTGATTGATTTTGATGATTTGATGGTGATTGCAGAGGATTTACCAGATATTGAAGATTTCTTTACACTAGGTTTTCGTTTCTTGTATGTTTTCTTTTCGTTAGATGGTTTAGGTTCGTTTATAGCATCATGATCATTAAGTTTTTTTGAGTCATTAATCGTTAATTTAGATTTCTTTTGGGTTGTACCTGATTTAGCAGCAGAGTGTACAGACAATTGAGGTTGTTGATGCGATTGGGGAGAAGGTTTTGGGAGTAGAGGTCTGAAAGGTCTGATTGGAACGTACTTTGGTCTATTAGAGACGACAGTCGGTTCTTTGATTGTAGGATGTTTATTCATTTTCGCATAATACGATTTTCGCTAGTTTTCGTGAAAAGTAGGAGACAAGCAGTAGAGAACGTGAATCGAAGAGGAATGAAACAAATCGAACAGTTCAATTTTAATGCTTTTAGCTCAGAGGATACCAAAAAAAATAAAAAGACTAAAAAGAGTACCGAGTTGGTTAGTTAAGCAATTTAAGTTTGTGATGTTGGGGGTGAGGTGGGATGGGCATAAAACAATGGAACAGGCTATTAAAGTAGAACGGGCGTAAAACAATGGAACAGGACATGAAACAGGACAGTAAAGTAGAATGGAAAAACACAGTGGAACAGAACGGTGGAGGGCTGTAGGCCAGAACGGTAGAGGACGGTGGTAGGCCAGAACGTCTTGACTTGACTTGACTTGACTTTGCATTGCTTCACTTTGCTTCACTTTGCTTCACTTTGCTTCACTTTGCTTCACTTTGCTTCACTTTGCTTCAATTCACTTCAATTCACTTCATTTCACTTCAATTCACTTCATTTCACTTCAATTCACACCACTTCACACCACTTCACACCACCACTTCATATCACCACACCACTTCAATTTACACCACCACATTAAACAAAAAACATACTTTTTTATGTTAATTCTAGTATTGGGTTATTAACGAAAGATCACAGATGGAGCATTCTGTGAGAAAGAAAGAAAAAAGAAGGAGAAAAGAAAAAAAAAAAAAAAGAGAAAAAAGTTTTCCAATTTTTCACTTTGAAAATAACATAGCAACTTGTGATGGAGAGTGTGATAATAATAGTGATTTCAGCACAATAATATTGTTATAGTGATCACAACAGGGTGAGTAATCAGACAATGCTCAAAGCTGTACAAATTGTGGCTAGTTTACAGGATGGAAGGTTTGGCGCCAATTTACAGCAGTTTGCGCTGATGTAAAAAGATTTCAAGATTCTAACCATAAATTAACCAACTTGCCGCAAAGATTTGTAAATAGAGTTAACCGCAATTGGAAAATTGTTCCTAAATCTTCCTGCTGGCACTTGCTGCGTATTCCAAGCAGCGAACTTTTTTGGCAGTGACTCTTGCTATCTACAATTGGTTTCCCATGGCAACAGAGCGTGATCTCGGAATACCGGAACTTTCGCGCAATAAGGGTTAACAGTTTGGTTATGATTATATTGTGATATTTGTTTCTCCGTGGATCTGAACCATGAAGCTACACAATGAACATTGTTAACAAGGTGTTTGTGGTAGCAAAATACAATGCTGACAAGGTGTTTGTTGTACAACAAGTGTTATCAAACGTAACAAGTAGCTTCTTTATTCACTTCCGAATCTGCCGAGCCTTTTTTGTTTGTTGTTTCCTATAATTATACCTCAACTCGAGAAGCGGAACGGAGGTAAAAGGTTCCGATGTTTAGCCGTTGAGAGATCGTTTTAAAGGGGTAATCGAGCCGTTTTGGCGAAAGACATCGGAAACACAGGGCAAGGGTATATCATGTGACAGAACTTTCTGCAGAGGTACATTACAGTACAGGTACATTAGAGAATAAAATGTGCTCCACTGTACTGTGATTTGGAGGTATTTCCATTTTTGGTATTTTTTATCCATAATTGGCAAGTTCCAAAATGTACAATAGCCGCTAGGGAATTTGGAGGTTGGAGGAGGGAACTGGTTGACTGGGGGAGTGGTTGACTGGGGGAGTGGTTGACTGGGAGACTGGTTGACTGGGAGATTGGTTGACTGGGAGACAGGGAGACTGGAGGAAAAAATAAAGAGTTGGTGTTCTAGGAATTACAACAGAGATGAAGGAATGTGTTCTAGACTACAACGGAGATGAAGAAATTTGTTTTGGACTACAACAGAATTGACAACAACTAAAATAACTATAAAGATTACAACTGAAATAGCTACAACTGAACTACAACAACTGAACTACAACAACTAAACTACAACTAAACTTCAACAACTGAAATAGCTACAACTACAACAAATACAACAACTACAACAACTACAACAACTACAACAACTACAACAACTACAACAAATACAACAAATACAACAACTACAACAGAACTAACTACAACGGACAAAACTAAATTTACCACCAACTATTAACAGACCATGAAAACTTTAAATAAAAAACCGTTTTGGCTTCGTGATTTCCCTATATGAAATGGCGTTGTCTGCACTGTGCCTCGTTGACCCCCCTTTTTTCTTTCTCATTTATTTCCACCATCGTCTTCTTCTTCCTCCTGCTCACTTTTCATGATTTGAAACCTTCCAGAAATCTTCAACTTGTCCATACCACGATTCTTTTGAATACGATCCACTCCTTATCGTTTCATTAGTCCCAGTCATTAAGTACTCGCTACCCCTGAAATTTTGACACAAAAACGGTTCTCTGACATAAACAGATTGTGAACCTTTTAACTGTGTTTCAGTTTTCTTTAGTTTTTTCTAAAGCTTTGTTCTAAATTACTTCAAGTCCGTTCTAAATTACTTTAAGTCCGTTCTGAAGATCCGTTCTAAAGATCTGTCTTAAAGTTCCGTCCTGAAGCTCTGTCTTAAAGCTCTGTTCTAAAGCTCCGTCTCAAAGTTCCGTCTTAAAGTTCCGCCCTAATTATTTCCAACCCTACCTTAATCATCTGCTCTCAACAAACAATGAACCACCATCATCTTGCCCATACTACCGTAATAACATCCTACTCCCCTCTGAAAACTCTAATACAATCCTCCATGGTTCAACCCTCCATGGTTCAAACCATAATTCAACCCTCCATGGTTCAAACCATAACTCAACCCTCCATGGTTCAAACCATAACTCAACCCTCCATGATTCTCGCAAAACGTGACCCAGATTCAACCTGCCTACCAAACTCAACCTCCGCCCAGTGTGAAACTCCAGTTCATACAAACGTAGGTGCAATCATCTTGGGCGTAGCAATCCCCCTAATAGGTGCTATAGCCGTATTGATTTACCTCCACTTCAGACATGTTAAAAAATTAGAAAAAGAAGCTGAACTCGATAAGGACATCGACGTCGAGAACGACGACTGGACTGAACAAGAATACGCTAAAATGAACCAACGTCACCCTAAACAATCAAGAAATAGACCCCCAATCTTCTCTCAACAAGAAGGAATGTACAGCTCATCAACTCTCTACACTGAAATGTCCTCAATCAGAAAACCTTCTCCTATTGCTATTCCTTCTCCTGCTGCTGTCGCAGTAAACCCCTTTAGCACTCCAACTAAATCAACCTTTGCTACAGACCTCTCAGATCCATATGATCTCAAAGCCTATCCTCCATCAGGAATCTCCTATGACTCTCCAAAGTACCCATCAAGACCTGCTTCTCCTTCAGCATCCTTAAGGTCTCATCCTTACAGTGATTCAGCTAATAGATCCACTACCACGCTGATATCTGACAATACTAGAGACCTAACTAGAGACCTAACTAGGGACTCAACAAGACAAATCACCCCACAAGACAACAACGGTCTGGACAAGTTCCAAGAGTTAAACAATTATCAGTCCGTAGATAGACATGCCAATGGATCTGGAATCCATCTCAAGTTGGGAGGCTTGCCAAAACTCAACGTTAATTTGCATAATGATGGTGAAAGAATGTCCATGGTGTCTGTTCACACTCCTACTGTTGAATTTGGAGGAAAAACCATGCAGGCAGAAACTTCTAGATTCAGTGTAGGTTCTATCAGCACTGTAGACACTGAAGTTGTCTCAAACAAAAAAATACCTGCCAATCTAGGTGATGACGAAGAAAGAAGTAGAAGAATTGAGTTGGAATTAGAAACTGGTATTCAAGCTATTGAAAAAGGGTACGGAGGTAGTACCAACCAAATTACTAATCCTCAACAAGATGCTACTATTGGAAGAGCCGTTACAAAAGGAAAGACTGACTTTGATAGAGTCAAATCAGTTTACAATGAGTACTTTATTGGATCAGATCAGCAGAATCCCGTTGAGAATATAGTTGTGCCTCCTAGTATTCCTGCTGCTAGAAAGGTCAATAAGAACAATAATGGCCATTTAGTCCAACAATACAATAGTTCAAATGATGATCACAACTATGGTCATTCTAATGATCAACGAAACTCCAATGACCACCAAATCTATGGTCATTCTAATGATCAACAAAACTCCAACGACCATCAAAACTATGGTCATTCTAATGATCAACAAAACTCCCACCAAAACCACAGTTTAAATGATTATCAGCAAAATGCTTATTCCAATGCTGAAATGTATTATCCAGATCACCACCAAGAAGATCATCGTCAATCCAATGACCAGTTTAATTTCCTTCGTGAACAGTCTTCTAGTCCTCATCAATCATCTGTTTCCTCTTATTCTGCTCCACCTCCTGCTCCTTTACCTAAATTGACATCGTTGCCTACTCCACACAAACTTGATGAGACTGATTCTTCCTCCATCATGTACGCACCTCACCGTCGAGCCCTTACTCCTGCACAAGGTGGTTCAAATGGCCAGTTACCTGGAACAGGATATAATCCAGTGACTGATAAACCAGCAATGGCACCAGAAAGTGCATCTCAGATGATGAGACAGAGTGTTGCAATGATTGGTTCTTTCTTACCACCGAAGAAATACCTGCCAAAGAAAAATATTCCGCTAGATGCAGAAGATTTTGAAGGCAATGAGTATGATCAAGAAATGGTAGCTCCATTGAGACAACGACAGCTCAAAGCTGGAGGACCAGCTCTTAGACCACCTTCAGAATTAGTGCCAAACAGGGAAAGACAAATGGAAAAATTGAAACCCACAATGAATATGGTGAACGCTTAATCCTTTCATTTCATATTGTTTTCTTTTTCATTTGTTGAGTAGTTACAAAATGGCTTATTTTTATTCTTGAAATTTTTTTTGCTTGACTTTTTGATCAATCTGGGACGAAATCAAAAGGTTGGCTTTTAAGAGATAAAGAGACATTATTTTTATTTTCAAAGATTGGATGATTTTTCATTTAATATTTTTTTTCACTATTATTATAGATTTTATATTATTCAATTTCGATGGTGAACTCATTTATATTTCATGCATTTATATCAATATATTTTCAGATTTAATTTTTATTTATTTTTAAGATTTTTATTTATTTACTTTCAGATTTTTATTCAATATTATTTTCAGATTTTTATAATTTTGGCCAATTTTTAGATCTTTCAATGGTTAATTTCCAGATCTTTATATAGTTAATTTCCAGATCTTTATATAGTTAATTTCCAGATCTTTATATAGTTAATTTCCAGATCTTTATATAGTTAATTTCCAGATCTTTATATAGTTAATTTCCAGATCTTTATATAGTTAATTTCCAGATCTTTATATGGTTAATTTCCAAATTTCAATAAATTCATTCAATTCCAGATTATTCAGTAGACTTCATTGCAACTTCTTTGAGTGAACAACAAGTATCGAGTAAATTCTTCACTTGTTTTTGACATACTTTAGTTTGAAATACCGGTAATAATCTAATCAATGCCTCTACATCTACTTTTTTCTAAACGAGAGTTAGTTTGAATTTCCAAAACGTCAAAGAATATCGTATACGTTAGTTTTAGTGTTGAGATTAGATATACTCAAGTTTTTCAATTGGGTTTTTCGAGATTCTACCACTATTACTGTACAGCATTCTGAATCTGCTGCAAACACTCTAAGAAATCATTAGTAAAAAATCGACATTGAACGAATGTTACTGTACAATTGCTGAAGGTGGCAAAGAATATTTCCAGATATATTTTGTTCCTTTGATACCAAACAAATCAGGATGCTGACTGAATAAGAAGTAGAATTTGAGCATTTAACAACAGTTTCTCTGACACTTTTAATGAAATTAGAATCGCTAACTGAGACATCCACGACATTCACAAACACTTGGTGCACAACTGAGTTTTTATTAAACAAGATTTTACGAGGAGCAGATGAGTCTAGTAGAAAGCTGAAAGCTGAATTAGAGAGTGACATTTGTGTCTGTTTTGATAATCCGTAGACCTATACCTGATTTACGTTGGTGGAATGATTTCAAAAATTAAAACGAATAAAGCATTTAACATAATTATAGTGAATAAATATTTAACATGATTATAGTGAACAAACATTTAACAGAATTATAGTGAATAAACATTTAACAGAATTATACAGTAAATAAACATTTCAACAGAATTATGAACACTATTAAGACAATAAATGACTATGAATAGTAAATGAACAGTAAATGAACTAGCTACAATCTTTAACATATAATCTACCATCTACCATCTACCATCTACAATTCAATACCACCTACAACACCACCTACAATTCAATACCACCTACAACACCACCTACAATTCAATACCACCTACAACACCACCTACAATACCACCTACAATACCACCTACAATACCACCTACAATACCACCTACAACACCACCTACAACAACCTTCCACAACAACCTTCCGTTTTATCTTTCCTAATTTCAAAACTGGGTGAACACTGCAAGATTTTTGCCAAACTCTACATTTTGTTCCTCTTTTTTTTTTCTCCTCCCACCATATACACCACTGCCTTTGGACATATTCCAACAAACTCTTAAAAACTGATATCGAAAGAAATCTTGAATTGTTCGTTAACTGTTTTGTCACAATCCAAGAAGGAAGAATATGGAACAACTCTTAGATACCTCAAAGGATCTGGATATTGATTTACTGGATCAGATTGTATCTGTCTTCTTCTCAGGAACCGCCAGTACTCAAGAAGTAAGTCCTCAATGACTATCAACCACAATATACTAACGCCAGCCTTCCAGAGAGCTAAAGCAGATGCAGTATTGAAACAGGTATGTTGCTAATGGACTCGTAGCTAGCACCGCTAACTCATATCCCAGTTCCAAGATAGCCCCGAATCTTGGACAAGAGCCCCCCAAATCTTGCAAGAATCTAAAAATGCTCAGTCAAAATGTAAGTGCCTTTACTGATTTATAAAATGTGCTAACACGTCCAGATATCGCCTTGTCAATCTTGGATAAACTCATTTCAACTAAATGGAAAATCCTCCCTGAATCTGAAAGAATCGGTATCAGAAACTTTGTCGTTGAAATGATCATCTCTTGGAGTACAGACGACGGATCTTTTAGAAGCCAAAAGTCTCTCATTAATAAGGCAAATTTAACTTTGGTGCAAATTTTGAAGCAAGAATGGCCTACTAATTGGCCTAACTTTATTCCAGAAATCGTTAGCTCTTCGCGTTCTGGTTTAAACGTTTGTGAAAACAATATGACCATTCTCAAATTGTTAAGTGAAGAAGTCTTTGACTTTTCAGCAGAACAAATGACTTCTTCAAAAGCAAAGAACCTCAAGCAACAAATGTGCAATGAGTTCTCAGAAATCTACCAACTTTGTTTTGAAGTCCTACAAAACGCGGACCGCCCTTCTCTCATTACCGCTACGCTCCAAAGTTTGCTGAAATATTTACATTGGGTCCCCCTGGCCTACATTTTTGAGACCCCCATCATTGAACTTCTAGTCACGAAATTTCTAAGCCCACCGGAATTCAGAAATGTCACTCTCAAGTGTCTAACAGAAATTGCTCTCGCTCAAAACGCTGGCGCTTACGAAAAAATCTTGTACGAAATGTTTTCGCGCTCTATTGAAGTTGTTCACACTATTGTTCCTCCTGAAACTGACTTTAAAGGTGTTTATGATGAAGCCAGCTCTTCAGACCAAGAATTTATTCAAAATCTAGCTATCTACATCACCACTTATTTGGGTATTTATCTCAAATTGGTTGAAAATGCTGATAACAAACCTCTCTTGATTGAGTCTCATGTATATTTGATTAAAATTTCTCAAATCAATGAGCGTGAAGTCTTGAAAATCTGTTTGGATTATTGGGCTAAATTTGTTTCTGGTCTTCATCTTGAAATTGAAAGCATCCCTTTCAGTGAATTGGCTCAAGCTGGACTCAATGGTTTCTCAACTTCAATCACTCATGGTGGTGCCGTAGACCCTGCTGTGCTCTCTCGATACAATCTTAGAATGCACGCTTATAAAGACGTTTTATCCAATTTGAGACTTGTCATGATTGAAAATATGGTCAAGCCCGAAGAAGTTCTCGTCGTTGAAAATGACGAAGGTGAAATCGTCAGAGAGTTCGTCAAGGAAAGTGATACCATCACCTTATACAAGAGTATCAGAGAAGTTTTGGTTTACCTTACTCATCTCGATGTCGAAGACACTGAAGAAATCATGAAAGTCAAACTTTCAAAACAAAGTGATGGTTCAGAGTGGTCCTGGAATAACATTAATACGCTCTGCTGGGCCATTGGTTCCATTTCAGGCGCCATGAACGAAGATATGGAAAAACAATTTTTGGTCATTGTCATTAAAGAGTTGTTGAACTTGACTGAGCAAAAGAAGGGAAAAAGTAATAAAGCTGTCGTTGCTTCGAATATCATGTACATTGTTGGCCAGTATCCTCGATTCTTAAAAGCTCATTGGAAATTTTTAAAGACCGTTGTCAATAAACTCTTTGAATTCATGCACGAAACACACGAAGGTGTTCAAGATATGGCTTGCGATACATTCATCAAAATTGCTCAAAAGTGTAAAAGACACTTTGTTGCTCTGCAAGCTAATGAATCGGAACCTTTCATTGATGAAATCATTCACGAACTTTCGAATATTACTTCAGATTTGCAACCCCAACAACTTCATACATTTTATGAAGCTTGTGGACATATTATTTCAGCTCAAGCCTCTGTCAATGCCAGGAACAGACTTCTCAGTAATCTGATGCAAATGCCTAATCAAGCCTGGCAAGGTGTCATTCAACAGTCTCAAACTGATCCCGAACTTTTATCAAAATCTGAGAGTATTAAAGGAATCGCCAATATCATGAAGACTAATGTTGCTACTTGCTCTGCTCTTGGTGCAGCATTTTATCCTCAATTGAGTCTCATTTATCTTGATATGTTAAGTTTGTACACTGCAGTATCACAAATGATATCCGACGCCGTTGCTGCCCAAGGCGAAGTTGCTACCAAAACTCCTAGAGTTCGTGGACTGCGTACCATCAAAAAGGAAATTTTGAAACTTGTTGAAGCATACATTAGCAAAGCTGATAATTTGGAAGAAGTTGCTAATAGCATGGCACCTGGTCTTCTCAAGGCTGTGTTAGCTGACTATCGTACAAATGTTTCAGATGCTAGAGAAGCTGAAGTTTTGCACTGTATGAATACTCTTGTTCAAAGAGTTGGAAGAATTTCAGCAGATCTTGTTCTTGCTGTTTTGGAAAATGTTTTTGAATGCACTTTGGATATGATTAATAAAACTATGAATGACTATCCTGAGCACCGTGTGGAGTTTTTCAAGCTTTTGAGAACAATTAACTTGGAAAGTTTCTCAGCGTTGTTGAAACTTCCTGAGGCTGTGTTTCAACAAACAATTGACGCTTGCTTATGGGGTGCTAAGCATGATAACCGTGAAGTTGAATCTTCTGGTTTACTGCTGACTTACGAGCTGATGTGCAACATGGGCGATTTGAAGAATGATGTTTCAAATCTTTTCTTTCAAAAGTTCTTTAAACCCATTATTGGAGATACTTTGTACTTGCTAACTGATAGTGATCACAAAGCAGGATTCAGAACCCAAGCTCAAATTCTTCAAAGTTTGATCAAACTAATTATTACAAACAGAATTTCAGCACCACTTTACACACCTGATGAAGCTCCTGCAGGTACTAGTAATATCGATTACTTCAAGGAGTATATCAGCAACACATTGATTGGTGTTTTCCAGCATTTACAAAAATCACAAGTTCTTGCATTCCTTGAAACTCTGATTGCCAATGAGAGTAACGTTTTACGGTTCAGACAGATTCTGAGAGATTTCTTGGTTAGTTTGAAGGAATTTGGAGGTGGAGACACTGATTATTTGTTTACCGAAGATAAAGAACAGGAAAAGAAGGAAAAGGAACAGCAAGACTTTGAGCGTGCAAAGAAGGTTGGTGGGTTAATCAAACCTGCTGATATGGATGATGAAATGTAAGAGAGAGTACTTATATATAGAGCTGTTGAGGTAGATGAATTATATCTGAAAAATGAAAAGGAATTAATTACTTGTATTTAAAAAATAAAAAAGATCCATTTGAAGGTAAAAAAAACTATATATACATTATTTTTGTTTAAGAAGATTATTTAACGTAGGCATCCAACTTTTTGATAGCGTCAGAGAGTTTAACATAGGAACCTTTAGGACCAGAAACGGGACCTTTAACCAAGACGATTCCTTTTTCAGCGTCAACTTTGATGACTTTTGAGTTTTGAATGGTGACGTTGTTGGTACCCATATGACCTGCCATTTTCTTACCAGGAAGAACTCTACCTGGATCTTGAGAAGGGCCCATGGAACCAGCGGAACGATGTTTCAAGGTGGTACCATGAGTAGCACGAAGACCGTGGAAATGGTGACGTTTCATAACACCTGCGAAACCTTTACCTTTCGATCTTGATTTGATGTCAACGTATTGGTCAACTTTGAGATGGTCAGCACCAATGACGGTTCCTAATGGCAGTAAACCAGCTTTTGATTTAACTTGGAATTCGACGACGCGCTCTTTAGGAGCTACTTCAGCACGGGAGAAGTGGCCAAGGAGAGGACGGGTTACTTTATGGAACGGTTTATTACCATAACCGACTTGGACAGCGTAGTAGCCGTCGATTTCCAAGGTTTTTGTGTGAGTGACTTGCAGACGGTCAATTTCTAAGACTGTACAAGGGAACGTTTCACCGTTTGGTTCAAACCAAGTCATCATTCCAACTTTTTTAGCCAGGACACCGGTACGTTCTGGCAATAGCCTCCTGCTTTGTGCAGCTTCATGAGAATGGTTTAGTAGGGGAGTTTGAGTTGGGATAGTTGAAGCAACTGAGAGAGATTTCAGTTGTGCTACACCTCGAACTGTTTGAGAAGGTCCGAGAGTTCTTAACGATTCAGCTAACGATTTAGCAAGAGTACCGAGCATTGTTTAAAGATAGCGAAGAGTTTTTCACGTAACTGGAGGAAATTGTGTGGGAATTAAACAAGACTGAAAAATTTCATTTGACCATACTAAATGCACAAATGAGTAAACCTGAGCACTTTGTGCGTTAACTTTTCTAGTTAACTTTTCAAACTTGACTTGACGGTGATAACAATAGTTAACAGAATGTTAAGCAGAGCAGCTTGTAGAAACATTGTGCGATCAGTCGGTCGTCAAAATGTATTGAAAACTTCAATGGCAAGAAGATATGCGTCAGCTTCGTCGCATCCTGCGTCAGACCCTCCTACTGCTGAAGAACTACGAAACAATCATGATTTTTTTTTTGATAAAGATGGAAAGCGTAGAGTTACAGTTGATGTTGAACTCCCTGGTAAGTTGAGAACTCTGCTTTTGGTGAGTTGATTTTAATGAGTACGAATTAGATCCTTTGAAGGACAAAAGAATTGCTAGAAAAGCGTTTGCTACTTTTTGCGTGATAATGGCTATTACTTTTGGAGGAATAATTAAATATGAAGATGCAAACTCACCAGTTGTTTCATCTACTCTTTATACTCTTAGACGTAGTGCTATTGCACGTCAAGAACTTGGAGAAAACATTTCTTTTACCAGTTTGTTTCCATGGATTTCTGGTTCATTAAGCACTGCTTCTGGTGATGTTACTTTTTGGTACAATGCTACTGGAACCAAGAATGATGCTGTTGTAAAGTTCAGTTCTATTAAGGATCCTATTACCAAGAGGTTTAGTGTTCATGAGTGGTCAATTACTCCAACTGGTGGACAGAAGATTTCTCTTCTTGATGAAGAGTATGCTCCTTTTATTCCCAAGAAGAATGATGAGCCAACTAGTCGTCATAAATCAGAATAGAAAGTGTGTAGTGTAAATAGTTGATGATTGATATAATTGATAAGTTTATTATTGAATTTGTATAATTGATAAGTTTATTATTGAATTTGTATAATTGATAAGTTTATTATTGAATTTGTATAATTAATTGAATTATTTTTTGAATCTGTATAAATAATTGAATTAATATTTGAATCGTTGATTGTCAAATTGTTTATTTAAATGATAAAATATTTTCATAATTATTGATAAAATCAGTAAATTGTTTAAATATTTTCATAATTATTGATGAAATCAGTAAATTGTTTAAATATTTTCATAATTATTGATAAAATCAGTAAATTGTTCAAGTCTTTTCATAATTAATCAGTAAATGATTAAATCTATGAATATTTGAATCAGTAAATCTTTGAATCTTTAATCTTCAAATCACAAATCACAAATCACATATCATTATATCATTATATTAAATCACAAACCTTTAATCATCATATTAAATCACAAATCTATCAGTATATCTATATCAAAATTCAAAAAATCACAAATCTCAATCTATTATATACAAATATAAACTCACAAACCACTATTTAATCTTTCTAGCCTTTAATTTGATTGTTTCACCATCAACAAAAATACCTTTACCCTTGTAAGGTTCTGGCTTTCTATGTTTACGAATTTTAGCAGCTAATAATTTCACAGCTTGTTTATCAATTCCCTTGATAATCATACGATGAGGGAAAGGAAGCTCAATTGTGATTCCTTCTGGAATCTCAACGGGAATTGGAATACAGTATCCAACCTTTAGAGAAATATATTGCTTTCCTTCAGAATTTTTCTCTAAAGAAGCACGGAAACCAGTACCAACAAATTTCAAAATAGAAATATGTCCTTCAGAAACACCAGTAATATAATTGTTTAGCAGTGATCTACTGGTGCCCCACATTTGACGCTGAGGTTTGTGACTAGCATCTCTAACATCGACGCGAATTTTAGTGATTAGAGTGTCTGATTTTTCATCTTTTTCAATTGAAACGTTAACAAAGTCGGGAAGATCAAGTTTTGATTCGCCTAAAGGACCTTTAATTAAGGCTTCTTGCGTGAGATTAATGGGAAATTTTCCACCACGTTTTGATGCCAGTTCCATCTTCATTTCAGTAATTGGATCAATATGCTTGGAAGATATCGAAACTTGAACACCTTCAGGCACTGTAATTGGAGTTGATCCAATATTTGGGGGTGGTAGAGTAGCGGTAGAGCTTAAGCATCTTATACTACTACTAAGTTTTATGACGCAGCTAGCATTTCGTGTGAAAACAGAGGCGAATGACATTATAAATGCACTGGAATGAACCTGTTTGATGATCCACGACAGAAGCAAATTTTTTAGGTTGGAAAATGAAATTTCAGACTGATTGGCCAGGGAGTTTTTTGTTCATCAAAAAATATTACCCTGTTTATATCACGTGAATATGTTTGAACGAGTTTGTGACGCGATGAATTAGAAGGCGCGAAGTTCATGCGCCAGTCAAGAGATTGGACGACGGGAGCCAGGTGATTAAGTTTTATCATTAAACGTGGTTATGAATGGAGCCGATTTTGGAGAGTTTGGTGGTTAACGGGCGGGATGAATTGGATACAAAGTTTTCGATATTTTTAAAAGCTTTGAAGCATTGAAGAAGTTGGAGATTTATTGATTTTTCTTTGTTGGACGTTTGTTATGATTTAAGGAAGGTTTCAGAGAAAGTTTCAGGATTGATGCATTTTTTAAAGGTTTTTCATTTAAATGTATTAATTAAAGATCACTTTTCAAGAAAAACCAAGAAAAAATAGGAGATTAGAGAATTGACGGAATGTCAAAGTCAACTAACTCTTTTCAAATTAATTTTTGAAAATTTCAAGAACAAAAGTTGTTATAAATGAGAATATCAAGAGAAATGAATATAACAGATTTCAAAATATGAATTAAATTCAAGACTTGATTTATAAGAATTCCAAGAATATACACTTTAACAGACTTTAATATGACATTTTATCTTGACGCTTGAAATTATATATTCTTGATACCTGAAATTATATGTTCTCAATACTAGAATATGAAAAAAAACAGATTGAGAACAAATTGAAAAAATTAATTGTTACAACTCATTTTTAATTCTGCTTTTTTCAAGAGAAAAACAATCATATCAATTCAACTAAATTTAAACATCCAACTGAATTATCTTTTAAAACCGCTGACAGTTCGGTGTCGTGGCTGGGACATTTTGTCTCAACTAACCACGCAGCATTTACCTTTTCAAGACAAAAATTGTACAAAAATAGTAATTTTGGTCAAGGGTTACAACACAAAAATTAAGGTTTTTTCTATGCGTCATTAGAAGCTCGGCTTATCGCCATATCATTATAAAAATTAGCAATTAGAAGGTTCACAAGGATATTAGGCTTTTGTGTAAAATTAAGTTGAGCCGTGCTGAAATATTGGCGTCAATCTTTCAAGTTTATATGTGAGCGCAACAGCAACATTCCCAAAAATCAGACAAAAAAATGCTTATAAAAATCAACTTTTTAACAAGATTAGAGTCAAATAGGTTTTAGTCGTCTTTTTATAATGATTAAAAAGCAGCAGACATAATTGAATTTAGTTATATTTATTTTTATTTATTTTATTTACACTTATATTCATTTTAAATGATTTAATCTTTAACTCATTAACTCATTAACCCATTAACTCATTAACTCATTAACTCCTCAAATCATTTAATTTTACTTCTAGTCTTTCCTATATTTCAACTTTTAAATCTCTTTAAATTACAAAACTCTTCCTCCTGGTTATCGTTCTGCTATTCCCTAGGAAATTTCCTGCCTGCCCCCGCCTTCACATTTTTTTAGGTCCATACTCACCAGTTTGGAACAATAAAGAAAATAAAACTACAAAACATTCCTAACTTCTTACCTTATACTCTCAACTAATCTATATCAATGACTACTTCCACGTCTCAAAAGTCTATTAAATCTTCAAAGCGTGACTCAACCGTCTCCTTACGGAAAGAATCTCACGCCCCTAGAACCGTCTCCATCAACGACTCAGTTCACTCGCTATATACAGACTCCACGGAAAAACTCTCTATAACAGCCTTATACAACCAAAAATTGAAAAATGGCGTCTTCAACAAACCTGGTAGACCCATTGTAGGTGTTCCCACTAACTCTTCGGGTAAGTTCGTTCTCCTTCCTTTGCTATAACTCACTCTAACAGCTCCAGATACCGCCGCAAACTTAGCTACTACCTCAGACCTATCGCTCAAACTATGGCAACATGAAACTTCAAAAGAAGGATTTAAAGCTGCAAACTTGGCTAATTCCTCAAACACCTCACCTGAAATCTGGAAACCTGAAGCTTCCGCTGAAGGATTGAAAGCTGCTCTCATTGCTAAAGACAAAAAGGTTGGACCCAGAAAGGGTAGAGAATCAATAACTGGCTCTGGTAAGAATGCTTCGTCCGCTGCTCTCTCAGCTCACGGTGTCTCTGGAAGAGACACTGCTGCAAACGCTCTTCCTGAGGCTTACGCCTGGGGTGACAGAAGATCAAGCTCAATAACCAGTAGCGTTTTGAATGGTGCCCAAAACATGCATCCCTCTGGCCGTCCTGGTAAAACTGACGCTCCAGGTTTTACAAGTATCTCCTCCAAACAAGCCCCAGCTCCCAATTATCTTCAAAATATCGTGACCTTGGAACAGGCCGCTAAAAAAAAAGCTGATGACAGACTATCCAAAATTTTCAAGCCTAAACATGTCACCCAAGGTTCAAATGCTGCTGCTGCCGCTGCTACCATTTCTCACGACGAAGAAACTGTAAGAGTAAGCAAAGAACGTGAAGTTCTTGCTAATGCTGTCCAGCAGCAAGACGCAATCATGAAACTTGCCAAATCTAGAGCCGATAAGAGAATTAATGATATTAATGAAGAAGTGTTTTACAAAAACCCCACTCTTAACCTCAAGTACTATACTGCTGCTCTCGCAATTGCTGAAGAAAAGGGTAAAGACAGATTGGTCAATCATGGCAAAATTGATATTGGTGGTGGTAAATTCATGTCTCAAAGTGATGTTGATGCTATCGCAGAGCGTAATGTCAGACCTGTCATTAATGAAATCACTGAAAAGGCTCAAGCTCAACGTCAAGCTGATGAAGAGCGTCGTTTGGCTGAAGAAGAAGAGCGCAGAAAAAGAGCTGAAGAAAAACGTGTTGAAAAAGAACTTAAGCTTGCTGAGCGTAGAACTGAACAAGAACGCAAAAACGCTGATAAGGCTATCAAGAATGAAAAGAAGGCTGCCGAAAAAGCTGCTAGAGATGAAGAGAAAGCTGCTAGAGATGAGGAAAAAGCAAGACTCAAAGCTATCGCTGATAAAGAAAAAGCAGAGCAACAAGAGGCCAAGAACGTCAGAAACGCTGAAATCAAAAAGCAAAAGGCAGAGTACGCTGAAGCTCGAAGAGTTGAGAAACAAACTTTGAAAGAAGCTTCTGCTGCTACTGCTGCTGCTGCCCTTCTTGCCAAAGAAGCTGAGAACCGAGCTGCGGCGGAAATTCAAAAGCTCAACGCTCTTAAACTTAGTGCTGAAACTAAACTTGAGGCTGCTCGCTTAGCTGAATCTCAGGCTGAATCCGAAGCACAAGCTGAGAAGGCTCGTGCAGAAGCACTTGCTGCCAAAGCTGAAATTGCTAAAGCTGAAGCTGAAACTAAGGCAGCTGAAGCTCGTCGTACCGAAGCTGAAGCTGAAAAGGCCCGCGCTGAAGCTGATGTTGAGAAATCCAAGGAGGATCAAAGATTATTTGATGAAAAGAAGTCTTTGGAAGATGCCTCTGACGAAGCAACTGAGCCTAAAATTACTGCAATCACTGAGAAACACATTGAACCCAAAACTACTGCAATCACTACAAAAGATGAGCCAACCTCTTCTGTTTCCAAAAAAATTGATTCTACTAATGTAGTAGCCCTTAAGGACATTGATGAATCTGATAGTTTCGAATCAGCTGAGACCAAACCAAAGTTAATTGCTGCTAATTCTTTGGATGATATTAGTGTAGTTGATGAAAACGAATTTAAAGATGCTCATGCTAGTACAAGCGCTCTTGCCATTGAACCATTGGCTGTTGTACCTGATGTAACTACTGCTGATACTGGTACTGATTATTCAAAGAGTGAGGTTGAAGAGGACAATGATGAAATTGTTAAATTCAAGTCTGTTGCTTCTAAAACTCCAGAAGTGACTGCTCCTATCACAGCTCCAGTTTCCTCTGCAGGTATCGTTCCTGAAGTTAAAAGTGAAAAGGCCCCCAACTCTGATGATGACGAAGATGACTTGATTGAAAAGGAAGATGATGATTCATTAGACTCTATTCCCTCTTCCGACTCTTCTATTGAGGCAATTGCCGCTCAGCTCAAGAATAAGCAAACTACCACTACTACAACTAGTACTGTTTTCCCAGAATCCGGTACTGTTCTTGTTGAAGAAGACTCTAAGACTGCATCTCTCCCTATTGAAAAAGTCTTTTCATCTGAATCATCTTACTCCGAAATTGAGAAACCTGATACAATTATCCCCACTTCTGCTGATCAATTGAAGGTAGATGAGATCAGTGAACCTATTGAAAAGCCCTTGGAGATTCCTTCTACAGTAACTGAAGATGCCAGTGTCAACGCTTTATATGCTAAATCAGAGAGTACAATTTCAGAAACTGGAAAGGCTTCTGACAAGGTGTCTAAAAAAGGTAAAACTGTCACTGAAGATGTGACAAAAGCTCCAGCCAGTATAATCACTAAAACCTCAACATCTCCTAGTGATTCGTCTAAGGAAAAGAAGTCTAGAGGCAGAATGTTCTTGAACAAGATCAAGTCTGCTGTTTCTAGCGATGATTCTTCTTCTAAATCCAGCACTAAGGATACCACCAAGCCTACTGCTACTAAAAAGCAGGGAATCCCATCAACATCTGATTCTACAAGTGGAGGTGTTAGCGCTTCATCAGCAGCTCGTGCTGCAATTAACAAACCTGGAACTGATGCTGCACCTGTTATTACTGACAAAGAAGTTCCTTTATCCAGAACTTTTTCTGGATTTTCGCAAGGCTCAACTGACGATCTAGACAAATCTGTTTTGGAAAAAGCTAATTAAGCTTTTTTGAAATATTGCAAGGCTTCTTGTTATATTGACTTGTGCCATTCTATTTACCAACAACTATTTTTTTTCACTGTTGACTCTTTTTGCTTTATAAATGTTAATTTATTATTTTCGTTCATAGTAAAGTATTTCGGTAATTTTATAATAATGCTATTTTAATATTGTATTCAGCTGTTATAATACATTTTACAAATGTGGTAAACATATACATTGGAAATATGCAACAAGAATAAATAAAGATTAAAGAATGTCAGAGGCGGTAGCTATCTAAACAATATTGTGAGCATGAGGATGAGAAGGAGAAATAGTAGATTTCTGTGGTAGATGATTGTGAGAAGGCGTTGATTGCACTGGCGATGTACCCGAGTAATAGTTTTGTTCGTTTTTAGTTTCTACTCCGTTGTAGTTGAGGGCCGAAGTATCTGAATGATGAGCTCCAGGAATCCAAGATGTTACTCTTTCTATATTTTCACCCATATTTTTTTCAAGCAGGGCACCCTTTCTTGTGCGAGCAGCAGGATACAAGTCGTAAGACAAGATGAAAAGGTAGAAGCCATAAAAGAATGAGAGAGCCCATTCAAACCCAGCAGCAACGACTCGCTTCTTTCTTCTCCATAAAACAAGGAAACAAATGGCCAAAATAAAAGCAATGATGAGCCAAATAATTTTTAATACTGTACTGATTCTTATTTTATTTGATTCTTTGTAATTCCTGTCCAGCACGACGAATTCGTATGTAGTGAAGAAGGTTGAAAATGCAAGTCCAGCTAAAAAGACTCCCAGCATTGAGACGTGGACTCTGGGATGGTCGACGGTGTTGAAGACTGCAACTAGCACAATACCGATTTGTCCAATGATTGCAAATATGATTGCAAGTGCTGAGCAAACTCTTTCTCTTGTTTGGTAAACTGGGAGCAATCTGCCTGCATGTCGGAGATATTTAGAAGCTGCTAATGATAGTACGAAGAGCACACCTTGAACAGCTGAACAGACAATAAATAAAGTCTGAAGATTAGATGCACCGATATCTGAAATGAATACAAGAGCTACATCTTTGCGACCTGTCTTAACTTCTGGACGGCCTCTTATACTCCAGGCAACGAGCATTGCGATCAGCATACCCCACCAGACGAACACGCAAAGAAGTGGCAATTGCCAATGACTGAAAAACCTTAACATTTTTCAAGATTATCGAAGGGTATTGAAAGATCAAAAAGTGTATCGTAGAAGGATCAAAAAGTGTATCGTAGAATGAAGGAAAAATTCCAAGTTTAGTGGGAAGGCTAAACGTATATATATCAATTAATAACAGGGCTGAAGAATTAAATTGCATTTATATGGAAATTAAACATTTTTTCTAGAAGTTAAAACAACCTCAAAACCACTGATTTACATGGTTTTCTCTGTTAAAACTTGATTCATTTCCTTCGCTAACAACAACATATTATTAAAGATGATTGCAGAGCTTGCTTGGGACATATTACCAGCCATCAGCGGGTATTGAAGAAGGAATAGTGGAAGGAATAGAGCACACTAGTGTGAGCTCAGAACACTGCAAAACTATTAGCTTCAAGGCGAATCAGAAGGCGCCAGAGCCTTAAGGATCTCACAAGTTCTTTGACCCAACATAGCTAAGTGAAAATTGCTTAGCCTCAGCCTCCAGAACCGTCAAAACTAACGTACCATGCCAAACAAGCTGACTCCACCAATGCAATCAACGGTAGCCATTAATACTCAGCGGAATAAGTTTAGCCCGTCGTTGGCTAAATTCGGCACAATTGATGTTGGCTTCTAGCTTGGTTTGCGGTATTCCAGATGCTGGTACATCTGGGCACATCAGTCTTTTGATCCAACAACGGTACAACTTTATCCATTTTTACGTTAGAAGGCTTTCAAGGCTCATCTAAAATAAGGAAAACAAGAAAAAATAAAAATTTTAAATAGAAAAAACAAGATGGCGTTGCAAACAGATTGCTTAAAAGTGGATTCATCGCGTTGCTTGCACAAACCTGGTACCTCCGTACTATTGTGTCCACTCTAAACTTTTCCTTCTCTTATGAAACTTGAAATTGACCAAATTTCAGTGAGCGAAAGATAGATCTACCAACTTAGTGGCTCCAGTCCAACGGCTTTCTGAATGATTTTTGGCTTGAGGCCAACATTTCTGTACCTGCATATTTCCATATCACACGACCCGTATGTTGTCCAAATCTCAAATTAATTTTTTAAAGTTCTGATTGTTTAGCGTTGATTGCTTTGAACGTGAGTTCATTGTGATATGCCCATAGCGCCATAGTTTTAACAATGAATGTGATTTGTGGAATCCGGTTGGGCTACAATGAAAAAAATTCCTTTCAGTGTGGGTTATTACTGAACTTTCTCACGCGCTCTTCTAGATGTAATTCGCCTCACCTTTTAGTACTATAATGACATATTAGTCAAATATTAGTCAAATATTCGTCGGCGCTCTATACAATACTTTTCAATTTATCCAAGTCTCAGCCCCTACGACAGTTAGTCACTGTACTGAAATTGGCTTAGATATCATGGGTTTTTCTTGCAAGATATAGCGCCAGTCTTATAGCTCTAAAATATTTTTCAGCCCAAATTCTATCAAGTAGGCTCAATTTTTTTATTGAAATGATACATAAATTTAGATATTATAAATGTTTTTGTTTGTTTTTCATTTCATTGTAACTCACGTTTCTTCAAGTGATTTCTAAATAATGTGAGACACTGAATCCAACGCGTATTATTGAACCCACTAAGAAACTAGATTGTAAGAAGCGGAAGAACAAATCAAGTGTAAGGCTCTATTTCTAAATATTAGCCAAAAGTTGACATTTATTTGATATTTAGAGCTACTGTCAACGCCTAGTGTCATGCTCTTAACTTCTATACAATATTGAAATACTTGAATTTTTTTCTACGGATTCTTCCAAACGGTTTTACCTTTGTAGAGCGTTGGGCTTATCTAATCATTTTTTTTGCTGGTAGTTGTATGCTATAGGTGCTACGAGATAATGGAGTATTTCAAGGCAGTTAGTTGTCAGCCTTGCTGACTTGAAAAGTATCGCGAAGGTATTGAGTTTTTCACTTGGATCATACCATTTTGCCCTTGGTATAAATTATCTGGTACATTATTGATGAACTGGACTTCAGAGCATGAATCCAACTGAGTATTCTATAGAATACGGTTATATGAGACTATCTAAGACATTTTCACCTTTACAAAGCTCGAAAAATCGAAAAAAGCTTAGTCCATCTGCTTTATCTTGATTGTATTCCGTTTTTATAGAAAAAAATGCAGGCACGTCTATTCAAAATTAGACCTAATGTTTATATTTTTCAATCAACTAGTAATTGGATAGAGGGCGTTCAATAACATTTGCTCTTTTTGTACAAGTTGTTTCATGTTATGAAATACAAATGTCAAGCACTCGTAAAATAATTACAATTAAAACTGTCAAGTTGGCTTCTAAATGTTCGAACTTCCTTCTTTCATATCTGAAGAAGTGTTACATAGGTTTAAGGATTGATTTGAACAATGCAATCAAATCATATGCAGCTTATCGATTATTATGGAATAAGAATCTGTCAGAACGTGGAGAGAATCACATCGTATATTATGGTCATTCTTGCCTAATTTATTCAAAGTTCAGTATTCTGTCACAAATATAAGAGACATAGCAAATGTGCACCGGGCTAGGAAAGGTAATTATTTTGCAAAAAGTTTGATATTTTTTCAACTTCTCGAAAACCACATGTTTCATTTACTTTGGCTTGATTCACTCAATACACTTTTACTAGAAAAGAGTTATAGTTGAGTTTCATAATTGAGCAACACTTGGGAATCATCTCAAATCTGCAGCTGTCTACCATCTAATAAGTTATGCAAATGAAAGCGCGAATTTAATCGTTCTGATATTCGATCATCTAACTCATCAGTTTAGCGATTTTCAATATTTTTTTATAGTTATTGAATAAAACTTATTTTTACTATGCATGAATTTTTATCAAAAAAACTCAGTCAAAAAGTTCACGACCTTCAACATATCCAGATATTTGTAGTTGTATTGAAAAACTTGTTGATATGTAATGTGCACATTATGACTTCAGTTCCACGTCAAATATAGTTATTACAGATGAATTTGAATTACATTTTCTCTGCAAACAACCGATTTGGAACTTTTTACAAGTTGCTACGAAAAAGATTACTGAAAAAAAATCATCTTATCACAAAAGATTCAAATTGAGTTTTCATGTTGGCCACAGAGCCGTTTCATATAAAGACAAATTTAGTACTCAAAAATCTTTACAACCAAAATTCTCAAGAATCCACACTTAAGAAGTCGTGTCTCTATTTAGTTTAAAGTTTCCCAAGTGGACTCAATCAACTATCAGATATTACACTTTCAGGAACAAAACTTAGCCAATATCTAAATAAATTTTGATGATAAGGCTTTCAGCGATGCAGCTCAATTTGATTCTAAATAATGCTTTTGTTCTGTGTTCAAGGCATCTGTCTGAAATAGTCTCAGCGGTGAGCTTGGAGCATATGGTTGTTTGTATAATAGAAACTGTAACTTAAAAGCAGTCTTTTGTGATTGTTCAGACTTGACTCAAATTTAACGGCCAACAATTGTGCAAGTTTACTCCTTTTGAGACATGATTGTATAGTGCATTGTGTACTAGAAGACATGAATAGGCTTTAGCTTACAAAAGAAAAAAACATTAATTCAAGAGAAGCATTGGACATGAATGGGAAAAAAACATCTTTCTAGGTGAGGGCAAATGTATTTTAAACTCGGAATTGATGGAAATTTCAGTTTTAATACTAAGTGTAGGAAGCTTGGGGATTTTGTCGATTTCCGTAGCTAGTTTTTAGTTGAAAATAGAAGAAAATCAGAAATTAAGTTGAGTTTCTTTTTTAATTTTATTTTTCAATGCTTTTGTACCTTGCAGAAAAAAAATAGGTACATTTGCACATTGTGCAGAAGGGTAAAAACTCTATGAAAATAGATGAATTAATGTGCCATGCTCACAGAAATCTGTATAAAAAAAACAACTTGATAAATCTATAAGTCAAGTAAGCCTTTCAGAACAAGTTTCTCTCTAAATTTTTATCGATGCTCGCTACTCTGCAATTGCGGTAGGAACACCTTTCTTTCCTGTCATTCAAGACGGTCAATCAGAATCAAAATTGATGAACTAAAGATATCCATAGCTAAATTTGTGAACTTTGTTTAGACATTTCCACTCTTGCGAGTTTCAAATTGAGCCTATCATAAAAGTAAAAAAATTAAACTTCTGTCAATTAGAAAGTGTTCATAGAACTTGTGCTTTGGTGGGAAGAAAACAAGAATCCCGAAAATGCATGAATAATTGTGTTCTTGAACTTTTCTTTTTTTATCATAAGTTGGAGTAAAAATCTAAATTGATGAGGACGGTTTGGCAGTTTTTATAAAATGAAAATAACTTCTTTTAATTTATCGGTTTTTTTAATCTGAACGAAGCAATCTCTTCTCTTCAATATTTTCTACTCATTTCCCTAAGGTCGGATTCCTTTTTTTTCTATAATAAATCTTCACCTATTAGGTACATGTAATATTGCACTTGCAATGAACATGAACGCACTGGACTCCAATTACCAATACGACATGACCTCTCCGGACGAGAAAAATTACTCACAATCCAATGTGAAGTCGGATTCAGAATCTATTGTCCCGTTAACAAATATTTTAAATGAATTGGTTCAACTTAAATATTTTTTGCTTACAGGCCCAGCTCAACTAAGAACACAAGATGGTATACACAGACATACCTTGCCAAACAAAGATCAAATTAATTGTGTTGTGTGGAAAAATGTTTACTTTATTACTGGTACAGATATTGTTAGATGCTTATCCTTTCGTTTCGAAGCCTTTGGAAGAGAAATTACTAATAGAAAGAAGTTTGAAGAAGGCATATTCTCAGATTTAAGAAATCTTAAATGTGATACCGATGCTGTACTAGAGCAGCCAAAGTCAGAGTTTCTAGATTATCTTTATCGTAATAATTGTGTCAGGACACAAAAGAAGCAAAAGATTTTTTTCTGGTTCTCTGTGAATCATGACAGATTATTCCAAGATGCTCTTGAACGAGATTTGAAAAAAGAGCTGACAGGAAAATCTTCATCTACAACTCCTGTTCGTGACCCGGCACTTTCTTTCCAGTATGATGGATCGAGAACCCTACATGACCAACTTCCTGACATTATTGAGAAATTTCCGAAGCCATTGGCAGAACTTGCTGATGCCTCTTCAGTCATGTCCAACTTGACTTTCCATTCAGGTCAAATGATGCCTTCCGTACCTGGCCAATTTGTACATGGAATGCCTCAGTACCAGATGATAAATGAATATCCCATTATAGTCAACCAACCTCCTATTTTGCAATCTAATAATATGGGATTCTATCCATCTAGTTCTGAAATTATACTTCCATCTGAAAGTATGATGGTGAATGTTTCTCAAGCAGCTAGTCAAGTCTACAATCCTGCTACTCAATATCAAGCTAAACCATCCTCTCAGCCAGCAGCTCCTGTGCCTTCAACTGCAGCTCATGCATTTAATAGTTACTCTCAAGACCATCACACTCAGCTTAGCTCTAAAGAATCAGACTTTCCTCTTGATTATGTTGAGTCTACTGAAGCTCCATTAACATCTCAATTGTTTTTAGAACAAACTGAATCAAACCCAGAATTATTCTTTTATGATGATCAATTCAAAGGTGAGCAAATGGTCTCCAATGATTCATTTTTTCATGCTTGCAATACAGATTCAAAGTCTATAACTTATGATAATCAACAGTTTCAAATTGTCTATCAACAAGATGCCACTGGAAACTTCAGCTCATCTGCAGTACCAGCCGCGGATAACTTTGAAAAAAGTACATCTATAATAACTCCTAAACGCTTACATTCTGCCGTGAAACCAGGACACAACACCTCTTCGCCTTTGGAAATACTGCCAAAAAAACGCTCTTTTGATTTTCAATCTGGCCCAATTAAGAGGCCTGCTAGTGCTGGTCCTGCCGAGCCTCGTCAAACATATATCAAAAAGACTCGAGTTGGGGGATCTAATTTCCATTCTCAAAAGCCTCACGAGCCAGAATTCCAAAGTGCAACATATTTTATGCTAACCCCCAGTGACTCTGGTAGTAGTGACATCACGCAATCATTCTTGTCTGAATCACCAGGAGGGTTTTCTTCGTCGTCGTTCCGCAGGCCGTCATCAGCGACTAAACGCACTCCAACACAAAGAATGGTTTATCAATACTCTCCTGCGTCACAAAATGACTTTTTTGAAGAATCTCACAATACCTCTTCTACGTTCCAACGCACATACACATCTACTACATATGATGAAAATTATGTGGAAGACTGGCTATAAATTAATTTTTACATGCCCACGTAAATTCTCTGTGAACTTTTATTTATTCACCAAGCTCTGATCGATTAATTTAAATTGTTAAATATTAATGAATTAATGCATATACTATAAGCATAAGAAGGCAATGGATAAAATCTCGAGCAATATGTTTCATTTTATGAGTGAAATTTTTAACACATTTTTCTAATATTTTCAAGACAAGAAATCAATAAGGATGAGACTTCTGAAAATTTCATGTTGCAGCCAGCATCAACCCAATGGATCTTGCTGTTTTCGAGGGATGTGAAAACAGCAGCAGGGTGTCGAAAATTATGAACCAAAAGTAAGTTGGTGGTGCAAAGATATCAACATGTAATAGAAATTTGAAGTACATTGAATATTTTTTCACTCATGTTTTCTTGCCATACTTGTGATTATTAGAATGGAGATTTCCAAATTAGATGTAGTATATCACAAATCTGGTCATAGGACTGGTATAATGTTGAGACAAAATACTGATTGGACTTGAATTTTTTTCTACCACCTAAAATACAAGTAAGCTTGAAAGATGTTGTGCAAGCCTAACAGAGACTTTTTAGACAGAACATTTTTTCTTGTGTGACTTGACAAAATCATGAAAGCTCAGTGAGTGAGCTTTGGCCAAAAAAGAAAGTTTTCAAGTAAGTTTCTGCCTGTATTTCCAAGACAGCTCTTTGTTGCTCAAGACAGAATAGATTTATAACACGTTGATTGGATGTAATAAAGCTTGAACTGAAATTCAAGACATTTTTTTGTAAAAATAAGCAGACTCAGACTTTGGAGTTGTCTATGGTAGGGAAAACATTTGAAGCATGACTGTTTATCAGAATTTAAGGCTTGATTTTTTTACTCATCAAGAAGTAGATATTGTACATTATTAGCTGAGGTACAATAAAGCAAGAGCACGCTAAAGATTTTCTGCTTGCATCTGTTTTACATGCAATGGCACTGCTGGCGAAGTACCCTAAATCTTTTTCTAAAGATTTTACATTTTCAAAATCTAAAAACAAGAGAAATTCAATAGGAGAAAAGTGTGAGAGTAACTTTTTTTTAAAAACTACTTTTGTTGAAGAACAATGAGGGCTGAGTCGCATAACTGTGACTGAAATCCATTGTGATTCCCGAGGAAGTGTGAAATCCTGGCTAAAAATTAATTCCAAAAGCTCACTATACTTTGGTAGAAATGATCTTCCTTTAAGATCTATCATTTATTGAAACACAATAATGCAAAGTTTTCAGAGGTGATGCCTTGTAGGCTTTTTTTTAAATCACTATTTGAGATCTGAGAAACGTCACAGTTGGAAATGAGGGCATAATTCGAGAAAAAAAATAACCATTAAAAGAGGAATCAATTTGTGATTTTGGTTTGAAAGAAAAATAATGTGGCCGGAACCTTTAAAGTTTGCCTTGTATTTATTTTTGAAAGCCTTAAAGAAGCCTCAGTACTAAATCAAATTGTTTTATAAAAACTTGAATATTATTTGTTGTTTTGATTTAAAATCTATATATATTCCTCACAGTACACGAATTGAAAATTGTGTTACTTTGTTACAATCGCGCCTTGTGTTCTTAAGAGTAGTAATTCAATTCACGCTTATCTCAACCCAATAATTTTAGGTACAAATCGTATTTTAGGCTGAATAATTGAATCTTGTGTATAAAACGTGAATCAACATTAAATCAATAATAAATTTATTTTAATGATCTAGGAAATTCGTGATTAAAATTGAAAAATCATCACAAAAAAAACTTGCCAATAATTTTGAATTGATAGTAAAGCTAATGAAAGAATTTTGTAGAATTATTTTGGAAAGACTTGCTCAATTTTTTTTGTACAATCAGTTATTGTGTCGATCTAACTGCTGCAACTTTCGTTGAATTGCCATTAAGTTATCTTTTTCAATATATGTAAGACTTATGCTGGAAGGAAACGAATAATCAAATCCAGTGAATAGAACACTGTTTTCAATGTTTTTTACTGGAAATCTTTTTTTCATTCTTTCAGCTGAAGGTAGGTGAGCTTCAACGGGTTCTAAGTACTTGTTTCGTAAAGTCATTGTACGAGTTACAGCATCACCAGACAATACCAAACTATTGATAGCATAAAGCTTCAAGTGTTTTAATTTTGATGCAGATTCAGGATCTTCCTCATCAGGCATAGTTCTGACAGTATTGTAAGAAAGGTACGTGCGATGAGGATCGTCAATCTCAAAAATTTCAGGACTAATATGTGTTACTGATTTGTTAGAATTTGAAGCTTCACCTGGGATTTGATGATCTGAAGAAAGACCGAGATTTTGTGAGTTAGTCCCTGCTGTGCGTTCTTCATGATCTGAAAAAAGACCAAATGTCTGTGAACTAGACCCTGCAGTATGTTCTTCATGAGTGGTTGTATCCAAACTATCTACAGCAGTTTGTCCAGAGGAAAATGCTTCTTGATTTGAACATGGATTCAAACATTGTTTTCCATACAAGGACTTTTTTTTCTCTTTTTTCTTAAACTCTTGGTCAGACAAGTCGCACATTTTGGGAGGAAGGTACCAGTACAGAGGATACTGATCATAGAGGTTTGCAAACACTGCACTAATTGCAATTATAATTATTCCCGAGACAACTTGTACCACCAGATAAAACCATCCTAATTTTCTTACTGGTAAATTGAGTACAGCTATAATAGCAGAAGAATTAGCTGCTGGATGTATAACTTTAAAATAGCAGGTAACAACTGAAGATATTGCAGTTACGAGAGCAGCACAAATCCAAAGTGTATCTTCATTATTTGGATTTGTTAGCCAAATTTTTGTCAGGCCTATACCGATAAAAGCAGATATGAATGTTCCAACCATCAAGTTGAAAGGCTGACCAAAGGGTGAACTTAAGGAATTACAAGTGAGAATTATGGCCGCTGACCAGCTTGGAATATCAGGAGTTGCATGGTTTCTGAATAGAGGAGAATGCTGAAAAATAAGATCCAGGATGATTATACAAGCAAATGTAGATATTAAAACCATGAACAATCTAATAATTTCTGCTGTGGGTTCACGAACATCTTCATTGATGCAAGCAAATTTCAACAGATACACAACGAATGAATTTCGATGCCTTGAAGTTTTCATTGATTAATATTAGGGGCCATATCAAAACAAATAATTAAAAGTCATGATGAAAAAAAACTAATCGATTCCGGAAAGGCCGATGTTTTAAACGAATTATTGAATATACAAGAAGGTTAATTCCGCACAAATATTCAGGTTGTATTTATACTACAAAACTGTCAGAGTTTCCCAGTGGATTTATCAAGTGAAATTTTAGATGATTTAAACGAGAGATTATGAAAATTTCCAAAGATTTTTATAATAAATTTCTGTTCAAACTGGAGTACCATTTCAGAATTTCTCGTAAATGTATCAGTTAGGTTTGAAGTAGTGGAAACCTTTGGCACAGCTGAATACTATTTTGAGAGATTAATGGTCAGAGAGATGGGCTAAGTATATAACTCTAATTTACTTGATAAATGCAGTTTGAGCATTATTGAATGTGTTGATTTGTACAGAAATCACAAGAGCTATAGTATCAATATGAATTATGATTTTGCTAATTTTTAGGCAATCCAATATATAGATGATGAATGACGAATGATTGTGGTTGTGATTGTGATTGTGATGTATGATTGTGATGTATGATTGTGATGTATGATTGTGATTGGAAATTGTTGATTGAAGATTGTGATTGAAGATTGTGATTGAAGATTGTGATTGAAGATTTTGATTGAAGATTGTGATTGAAAATTGTGATTGACAATTACTGATTGAATAATGTGATTGAATAATGTGATTGGCAATTACTGATTGACAACATCACATGATATTAAGTAGGGCTCGAACGCCACCTTGATTATATTTTAAATTACCCTGTTTCAAGAAAAAAATGTATAAATATCTCTTTAATTCGCACAATTTTAATTTTTTCTTTTTTTTCTCCAACAATCTCTTTGCCTTTTGGCTAAGATCAAGTGTAGTATCTGTTCTTTTCAGTGTAACAACTGGAACGGTCTCATTGAGACCATTTATATTGTTACTCTAGTTTTTGGAATTTTGCTATAAGTTCTCTGGGCTTGCCTATGACTTGTAAGCACAGTGTCGTTACTATTGCACTACCGGTTTCTGACGCGAACTCTTTTTTATCATTTTCTTTAAGAAATTTTTGAAAATGATTTTTTTATTTTATTTTATAAATTTTGTTTGAGTATTTCTTGGACTTGAAGTATAAATGGAATGAAAAAGTTATTTTTCAATTATATTGTGTAATTTTATGTTTATAGTTAATTAAATTTTCAATTTAATACTGATTAAGTTGGTATTTTCAATGTCGATATAGTTGACTGATTCTGGATATTCTAGAAACTGTAGATACTCTAGACACTGACACTGTAGATACTCTAGACTCTGACACAGTTAATAATCTAAACACCCTAATCATTAACACCACAATCACTATTGTTCCAACACCGCAATCACTATTGCTCCAACACCACAATCACTATTGCTCCAACACCACAATCAATATTGCTCCAACACCCTAATCACCAACACCCTAATCACCAACTCCAACTCCAACAACAATCACTTAACTAATTAGAATTTTATTAAAGTCATCCATATAAAATATACTTTAAAATATCACTCAAAGAAACAATACCTTCAAGCTTTCCATCATCATCAACAACAAATAATCGATGAAGCCTTGATCTTCTAATGGTCTCCATAATAGTATCAAGTCTATCGTTAATTGTACAAGTATGAACACCTTCGAAATCTTCAGGCCTTCTCATTAAAGCTTCTCCAACAGATAAACTTAAATCAGTATAAATTCCTCCTTTGATAAGAGCCAAAACATCGATAGCTTCGTAAATGTTGATTAATTTGTAGTTTTCATCAACAATTGGAATTGACGAAACACCACGCTGAACCAACAAGTGAATCACGTCAATTACAGGAGTGTTCATTGATACAGTTTCGAGATTATCGTAAACGCCAATATTCAATTTTGAAAGAGGAATCATGAGTGATCTTGTTTCTTTGCAGTTGAGAGCAACGAATTTTAGAATTCTGTACTGAGTAAGGACGCTAACAACGATTTCTCTACCAGTTTCTTCGTTCACGTCAACAAGAGGGATTCTTCTCGCTTTGCTTTCAGTCATTTTGATACAAGCATCGTATAGTGATTTGAATGGATGAATAGACAGTGTTTCAATTGGAACAGCACCAATGGCTTTTTCAACACCACGCAAGCCGTCTAAAGTTAGATCTTCTATTTTGTCCATTTTATCAGGATTTTGAAAGTAGTATTGGATAACATTAATATAGTCCATAGCAGTCAACAATCCAGCAAATCTTGAAGTTTTTGAGTTCCATAAAGGCACAGAAACAATACCATTTTGCATCAGGATAGTTAAAGACTTTTTAACTAGCAGAGCAGTATCTAGAACGACCAATCTGAACGATACTGGCAGTACATCGTAGGATGTTTTACTTTGTAGGAATCTTCTTATGCCTTCCAGTGCTGTTTTTTGTTCTTCAACCAGGAGTTCGTCAGATTTCTCTGTTATTTCATTCAGAGGATCATTTTGAGAAAAGACGTTTGTATCTGATTTTGGTGAAGCGGTGATTGCGTCTGTTAATGGAGTGTCTGAATGGATGCTCATTGTTACAAAATGCGATTTTTAGCACTGATTATCACGAATATCTAACGGCGGTGATAGAAGCTGCCATAAGTGTTACAGTCCAAAAGAGATGGAGGAAAGAGGAAAACGAGAGAATTTTGGCAGGTGCAGCAATAGATGAATTCATGTCATTTAATGCAATTGGCATAAATATAAAACGTCATTTAATATTTGTGCAATTTGTGCGGAATGTTTTTATGCAGAGCCCTAATCCTGGTATAATTACGTGTCCATTAGAGAGTTGATTAAGTAATTGAAAGATGAGAGTTGATTGTGTTGAATGACTTGAGTTGAATTTGATTGAATGAATTGAATGTATTGAATGAATTGAATGTATTGAATGTATTGGGGTGGTTGATTGTGTTGATTGTATTTTATAGAGTTGAATTTGATTGAATTGAATTTGATTGAATTTTGTTGATTGTATTTTATAGAGTTGAATTTGATTGAATTTGATTGAATTTGATTGAATTTGATTGAATTTGATTGAATTGAATTTTATTGAATTTTATTGAATTTTATTGAATATAATTTATTGAATATAATTTATTGAATTTTATTGATTATAATTTATTGAATTTTATTGATTATAATTTATTGAATTTTATTGAATATAATTTATTGAATAAAATCAAGAATATTTGTGTTGAATTTATTGAATTCAATAGATTTAAATTATATTGCCTTGAATTGAATTGTTTTATATTGCATTTTATTGTATTTTATTATATTTTATAAAATTTTATTTCATTGAATTATATTGTAACTCAAGATAATTTATTGAATAAAATTATATTTAATTGAATTGAATTATATTTTATTAAATCGAATCATATTTTATTGAATTGAATCATATTTTATTGAAATAAATTTTATTTTATTCTAATTTTTTTATTTGAAATATTTCATTATATTCCATTAATTTATATTGAATTATATTCATAATATTCCATTAATTTATATTGAACTACATTCATTATATGCCATTTCATTGTATTCCATTATTCCATTCTATTGTATTAAATTATTCCATTTCATTGTATTCCATTTCATTGTATTCCATTATTCCATTTCATCGTATTCCAATATGCCATTATCTTCTCCATTTACAATCAAATAATCCCACTTTGTAACACCTTGAATATCTTGAAATAACTGAAAATCACTTGATTTAAACTTTCATTAACAAGTACCAACATCTCATTATCAATTTATTGGTGGCAATTACAAATTTCATCTAAAAGATTTGCTACTTTCTATAATCAATTAATCATCTAACGTTGTCCTCTTAAATATTTTGAAAAATTTGGTATAAATTATTTTCTAATTCCTATTTTCTTCCTCCTTCTACATTTTTGTACAGCTCATCACTTTCGAGCAATATTGTCAATTGATCCCCATAAAATGAAAATTTCCAACTATTTACTACCAGCGTTAATCTCCCTCGCTTCACACGTTGCTGCTACAGATGACTCTGATGTAACAGACTTGAGTGCTGAATCCACCGAAGCATTCAACAAGTTTGTTGACGACCACCCCATTGTCCTAGCTAAATTCTTCACTCCCTGGTGCGGCCATTGTAAACGTCTCGCCCCAGAGTACCAAACTGCTGCCACCGAACTAAAGGACAAAAATATCCATCTCGTCGAAGTAGACTGTGAACAAAATCAAGCCCTCTGCGCTGAACACAAGGTCCAAGGTTATCCCACCCTCTACGTGTTCAAGTCTTTGAACTCAAAGTCTCAGTACCAAGGTGGTAGAACCGCTGATGAAATCGTCAAGTACATGTCCAAAGAACTGCTCCCTGCAAGCGTTAAGGTCACCCCAGAATCCCTCAATGAATTCAAAACTGAAGGTACTTCGGTCCTCGGTTTCTTTGACGCTAATAACAAGGAAGCAAACGTCTCGTTCTCAGCCCTCGCTGAAGAAGCCCGTTATGAATATAATGTAGGTTACTCTAATGACGTCGAATTCTCAAAGTCTCTAGGTGTCTCCTCGTTGCCTGCTGTCGTTATCTTTATTAAAGACAGTGATACTCCCGTCATTTACGATGCTGCTACTGAGGCCTTTGATTTCTCCTCCAGCTCCATTCTTCTCCAAATCATTCGCGCTGCTATCGAACCCGCTGGTGAAATCTCCCCCGATACTTTCCGTAGCTACATGACTGCTAAATTGCCCTTGGGTTACCTTTTCTATGATACTAAAGAGCAACGTGAAGAGTACCAAAAGGCTCTTTTAGAAATTTCAAAAGAAAGCAAGAGTGTTCTTAACATTGGTCTTATCGATGCTGCCCAATTCGGTTCTCATGCTCCTAATGTTAACCTTAAGGAAGAATTCCCAGGCTTTTCTATTCATGATATGGATTCTAATCGTAAATTTCCCTTCCCTGCTACTCAAGACATGAGTCCTGAGGCTGTTGTTGCTTTTGTTAAAGAGTATCTTGCAGGTAATGTTGAGCACAATGTCAAGTCTGATCCTCTTCCCGAATCTCAAGATGGTCCAGTTTACGTTGTCGTTGGTCACAATTATGAAGAAATTGTTCATGATGATTCCAAGGATGTTTTGATTGAATTCTACGCTCCTTGGTGTGGTCACTGCAAGAAGCTCTCTCCTATTTACGATGAACTTGGAGCTTTATACTTTGATCACTCTGATTTCAAGAACAAGGTTTCTGTCGCAAAGGTAGATCATACTGCCAATGAAATTGATCTTCCTATTCAAGGTTATCCTACTATTATGTTGTTCCCTGCTGGTAAGAAGGATTCTCCTATTACTTTCCAAGGTGCTCGTACTCTTGAGGCTCTTGCTGAGTTCATTAAAGAAAATGGTACTCACAGTGTTGATGGTGTTGCTGGTAGTAAGCCTGCTTCCAAGCCCAAGAAGGCAAAGAAAGCTAAGAAGGCAAAGAAGGCAAAGAAGTCTGCTGCTTCTGCTGCTGCTGATAAAGATGAGTTGTAGTTAACTTATCGTGATATAAATAGTAATGACAATACGAAATAGTAATATACTTTTTCTTTTCATTAATGACAATAGCTTTTTTCATATATAATTGAACGGTAAAACGAAATTTCATTATACAAGACGACGAAGTCGAACTATTAAAATACAACCTCTTTGAACAAATGAGTAAAAATGTAAAGAATAAACTAATAATATTTGGAAATAAATTGAAATAAGAACGAATGACAGTTATAAATCAAAGTAAATTATATACATTTAGAAATTAAATGAATAATAAAATATATAGAAAGAACATAAAAATATAATAAAAAATATATAAAATAATGAAATGATGAAATAAAAAATGGTATAAATCTGAATTAATAAATGAAATATAAAAAATAAAAATAATTTCAATTTATCTCAAATATAAATTAAAATAAATTGAAATAAATTGAAATATAAAAAATATATAAAAATAAATAAATTGAAAAGTCAAATTTTGGTGAGTTGGTATCTACAAATTATCCTACCCACCACGACAACATTATAAAAAGATCTTATACAACCAAAAATGTTCAATTTTGCCAGACAGCTAGTTCGTTCAGCTGAAGGAATAATTGCAAACCCTCAAGGAGGACAAAATACCCACGGCGGTTACGCTCCGACCAGAAAACCCGACCCAGAAAACGGATTCAGAGTACTTCACGTTAAAACTGACTCGCCTGCTCATAAAGCCGGACTTCAATCATTATTTGAATTCATCATTGGAATAAATGGCCATGATATCATTGGCGAACAGCAAGAACAGAAATATGATCCTCAGCAAGCACATCATGCTAACCAATCTTCTTTGAATCCTTACGCTCCTAACTCTCATCATCCATCTTCTTCATACTCTTCTACGGCAGGACTAATTCCTCAATTAGTACCACCGCAGGCTGAAAAATCACCGTTAGAGCCTTTCCTGGCTGAAATTAATAATTGTAAAGGTAGGTCTGTATCTCTTGAAGTCTGGTCTTCTAAAGGTAGAACTAGAAGAACCGTTGTTATCCCAGTACCAGAAGATGAAAGTCTTGGATTATCTTTGCAATGGTCTTCATTGTCAGTAGCAGATCATGTTTGGCATATTTTGAACGTTGCTTCCAACTCACCTGCTGAACAAGCTGGCCTGGTTTCGCATTCAGACTACATTGTTGGCGCAGAAAACGGATTACTTTCTACTGGCGGAGAAGATTTACTAGGAAGAGTAGTGCAAAAACTAGTTTCTAATCATCAACACGAACGTCATATACAACAAGAAACTGCTGCTGAAGCCAGTAATCAAGACCCTTCTGAGCAAAAGTCAAATATTGTAGATTCTCAACCGGAGCTCGAACTGTATGTGTATAATGCAGATGACGATACCTTGAGAGCAGTGAGAATTAGACCAAGATCTAACTGGGGTGGTTCAGGTCTTCTCGGCTGTGGTGTAGGCTATGGTCTTCTTCATAGATTACCTGGACAAGAAGAAGCAGGTGTTAGTTATTCCACTCAACAACAGCAGTACAATTCTAATCCTTACGGTCCTGAGAATGAAGCTTTTCAACCAGATTTCGGGGCTGCTGTGGATAGTTCCACTAGCTTTACACCTGCTTCTTTTATTTCTACTGCTGGGCCACCTACAACTGGAGCTGCTACTGGTCTTCCGCCACTAAGAAAGAAAAAGCATTATAATATTCCAGTAGGAAATTCTTCATTTCCTGGCCAAAGCAATGGCGCATCTGTTCGGTTGGACAACGATTTAGCTGCATACTTTGCTGAAGAAGAAAAGAGAAGCAAAGAGTTGGATGGTTTTGAACCTTTGTATCAGGATAATGATCTTCCTCCACCTCCTCCACCACCATCTCAATAAGATAATTGTAGTCATTGTTTTTAATTTATGAAGGATTTTGTTCATTTATAATTTACCTGATTAGGAATTTATATCCTGAGACTCACGACCGCAATGAATATGTCTTTTAGAACTCAAGTACTAATCATTATCAAGTACTAATTATTATCAAGTTCTACAAGTTCTACAAGTACTACAAGTTCTATCATCAAGTCACTACTATTTAAATTTCCCTCAAGGTCATTCCAAATTCCATCTGTAATTCTAGAATTAGGCTTAGATTATCAAAATTATAAGCGTTTCATTACTGGGACTGAGATAAGCTTAATTATTAAGCATTATTGAATATAAATCTGCTATTATGCCAATTACATTTGATGCCATACATAAACCCTCTTCTTTCTCTTCAAACTCTTCTTTCTCTACATTCAAGTTGGATCTGAGATCAAATCACAAATATGGCAGGCGATCCTTTGGTTGAACGGCAGAAAAAGATGGACTTGAAGCAAGTCACACCTAGAGCTATTACTGCTGGTCTAGTAATAGGAACCATTGTTTTGTTCTCTAATTTCCAGTTTGGCCTGCAAACTGGATGGGTATCTATGATGTCTCTACCGTCTGCACTGCTGGCTTTTGCTTCTTTTAAAACTGTACAAAGCCATTTAGGATACCCTTTTACAGATGTTGAAAATGTGTTTGTACAGAGTTTAGCTGTTGCCGTTGGTACTGGCCCTTTGGCATTTGGCTTTGTCGGAGTCATTCCTGCTATTGAAAAGTTTTTGACGCCAGAAGAAGCTAATACTGATGCTGCCATTAAGCTGTCAATTGGACAGCTCGTGATTTGGTCACTAGGATTGGCTTTCTTTGGCGTGTTTTTTGCTGTTTTACTGAGGAAACAGATCATTGTCAGAGAAAAATTAAAGTTCCCGTCAGGTAGTGCTACTGCGACAATGATTGCAGTTCTGCATCAGTCTGAAATCGAGTCTGAGGGAAAATCGAGTGCTGTTCAGGAGACTGAAAGAGAAGGTTTGCTTGAAAGATCTGAAAGTAGTAGTGGATATACAGATGACGATCTTGAACCTGCTGTTTCAGGTGATACCGCGCATATGTCACAAACAACATATACAAAAAATATCCGAATCCTTTTGGCATCTTTCTCGGTTTCAGCCTTATATTCGTTGATTTCTTACTTTGTTCCGATAGTGAGAAATCTGCCAATTTTTGGCACTCATTTAGCAGAAAACTACCTATGGACATTTCAACCTTCGCCAGCGTATATTGGCCAAGGGATCATTATGGGTCTTCCGACTGTTTCGTCCATGCTTTTTGGTGCAGTCTTAGGTTGGGCGATTCTTGGTCCTTTATCGCAGCATATGGGATGGGCTACAGGCCCAGTAGATGATTGGAAAACAGGATCGCAGGGCTGGATTTTATGGATAAGTTTGACAATCATGGTTGCTGATACTGTTGTATCATTTATTGTCATGTCTGGAATGTCTCTCTACAGAATGGCTCAAAGACAAAGAGAGAGTTCGAGCAATAGCTGGAATGTAGTTCTCAGATTACTGAATCCTTCGGGTCGATCTTCAGAGTATTCTACTGTTGATTCCAAACCTGCAGAAGAAAAAGAAAACCCCAAACATTTGGTTCCTAATTCTATTACAGTGACGGGACTAATTGTTTCCTTTTTTCTGTGTGTATTTGCAATGAAGGTAGTATTTGGTGAATTATGTCAAGTTTTTCCAATTATTGTTGCAATTGTTTTAGCATTATTTTTAAGTATTTTGGGTGTGCGAGCATTAGGTGAAACTGATTTGAACCCCGTCAGTGGAATTGGAAAAATATCTCAGCTTATTTTTGCCGTCATAGTTCCACGATCACATCCCGGCTCTGTTTTGATTAATTTGGTTGCAGGTGGAATAACTGAAGCTGGAGCTCAACAAGCTGGTGATCTCATGCAAGATTTGAAAACTGGTCATTTAATTGGAGCTTCACCTAGAGCTCAGTTTATTGCTCAAATAATTGGGTCTGCTTGGTCTGCTTTATTTTCAGCTTTTGTTTATAAACTATATGATGCAGTTTATGAAGTTCCTGGATCATTATTTAGAATTCCGACTGCTGTGATCTGGATTGACTGTTCTAGACTTGTAACTGGCGATGGAATACCTCCAAATGTTGGTAGTTTTGCATTGGGATTCGGTATATTATTTGCAATTCTTGCAACGATTAAAGTTCTTTTGCAAAGTCCAGCTTATCAGCAATATAATTGGATGTCCACATATATTCCATCTGGTGTGGCTGTTGGTATTGGTATTTATAATTCTCCATCATTTACGCTGGCTAGATTTCTTGGTGGACTTGGTACTGCTTATTGGCTCAAGACTAGAACTGACAAAGAATCTCAATTGAATGCAATTGTGTTATCTAGTGGATTAGTTTTAGGCGAAGGTCTTTTCAGTATTGTGAATCTTTTAATGACAGCTATTGGAGTACCTCATTTTTAACTTATGAACACATTTTTTAACTTATGAACATTAGACATTTTGGCACTTATTAAATATTTTATTTCTTTCTAGATTGTTTCCAATCTTTATCGAGTCTATGTTCGACACGATGAAGAAAGTCTTGCTTTTGTAAATAACCGTCTTTATTGTGTTGAGTGAGATCATCTTTAATACCTTCTTTATCAACGTATCCCAACCAGTCCAAGCGAGATTTTTCCAAAGTATTCATTTTTTTTGGTTTACTTGAAATTTGATCAAGTGTAGACCTTTTACGACGTTTCACAACCGGTTTCGATTGTGACGAGGGTTTTTTTTTGTTTTTATTGTTTTCAGCAGTATTCAAACCATTTTCGATATTTTTGACATTTTCAGTAATTCTATTAGATTCAGTGTATTCAGTGTTTCCAGTAGTTTTTGTAATATTATTTCCAGTAGTTTTTGTAATATCGTTTCCATTTTCTGTAATATCATTTTCATTTTCTGTAATATCACTTCCAGTTTTTGTAATATCGTTTCCAGTTTCTGTAATACCAGCACCTTCAGCAATATATGCCTTACCTTCAGCAGAATTAGCAAGGACAGTTTTTTCTTCTAAAGTGACTTTGCCTGCAAAATTGTAAACACGCTTGATATTAATATAATCATCTTTTAAATTAGAATCTGTAGACTGTTCAGCACTAGTTTTCATTGAATTCCAAACAGCATCAACATCAATATTACTTGAATTCAACGAATGTCTAAATTCTTTTTCCTGTTCTGCTTCTTTACGTCTTTGTGCACGAGTCTTGATAAGAATAGTACCAGAAGAATCAATTCTGTTGATTTCATTTGAATCGCTTGAATCACTTGAGTCACTGCAATCATTGTCAACTACAAAAGTTAGTTTCAAGTTTTTTTCGATTTCTTTTCGAGTTTCTCGAGTTCTTTTCAAGTTCTTATCAAGTTCTTTTCAAGTTCTTATCAAGTTCTTTTCGAGTTTCTCGAGTTCTTTTCAAGTTCTTATCAAGTTCTTTTCGAGCTTCTCGAGTTCTTTTCAAGTTCTTTTCAAGTTCTTTTCAAGTTCTTTTCAAGCACTCAAAACACTCCAAATCCCTCTCAAATCCCTCTCAAATCCCTCCCAATCACAAAATCTTACCTTGATCTACATTGAAGTCTTCATCTTCGCTCTCTCTGTAACCATCATCATTTAAATCCTTCATCGTTGTCTTTTAAATAGCCATTTTTTCGTGATATATATAGGTCCAGTTACCCTGAATCAAGACATTTATGATTCATGCACAGTGCCACCACTTTGACGAAACTTGAACAGCAGAATCACTGTTAAAAGAGCCATTAAGACAGGTTTGTTTACATTCTTTTGACAAGACTTTAGAACAAGGCTGTTCTAGAGTTGAACTGATTTTGGTCGGTAGGCTACGAAATCAAATTCAAGTTTGTAAAAAACGTTTCTTCCTTCTCTCTACTGCCCATAGTAAAATATCAGTCCTCGCCCCTTTCTAAGTATGCTAAAGCCTTGTTACTCAATAATCTGTTACTGACTAAAGATGAGCTTAACTATGGTCAAACGTAAAAACTCTGATGTAGACGAATCGGACGTGAAAAGAGTAGCTGTTGCACAGTCTCCAATCCACCAAGATGCAAAGCCAGTAATTGTGTCTAGTCACAAACTAAATGCTGAGATTGATCCTGCAACATACATTCATATTCGACTGCTTGTTTCATTGAGTGACGCTGTTGCTACTATTGGAAAAGGTGGTAATACGATAGCAAAGATCCGGGAAGCTACTGGTATTCGTTTGAACGTTAGTGAATTTGCACCCGGACTGTATGATCGAATAGTCAATCTTAAAGGCTCTGCTGAACATGTTTCAAAGGTAAGATTCAAATACTTGTAATTGCGAGGAAATTCTAATCTAGATAGGCTGTTGGATTAATAGCGAGATCTTTGAATGATGAGCCTTTTGACGTTCCTTCGCCAGCGGATGCTAAACAGTATAGACTTCGTGTTTTGATTCCAGATCGACTCATGGGATATATGATTGGAAAAGGTGGTAGTCGATTTAGAGAGATTGAAGAAGCTTCTGCTGCAAAGCTCAGAGCAGAAGAGTATGTTTTACCAGAATCTACAGAGCGTGTGCTCTTTGTTAATGGTGTAGCAGATGCTCTGCACATTGCAATGTATTGTATTTGTTCAACGTTTATATCTCACAAGGACTCGTTGACTTCTAAACCTCTTTTTTATAATCCAATGTCACGATTATCTTATGGACAGCCTCAGCATCCAGGAATGCGTCATAGAAGGCCTTTACAAATGCCGTATAACATGCAGCCTCCAAGATATTCTCAGCCAGTTCATTTGGGATCTGGTGTAGCACCGCCGGCTCCAGATCTGCGTTCTAATCCATCTTTGAATCAAGCTGATCTTGCGGCGCGAGATGCTCCTAGAGGGCAACAATTGACTCAAGATGTTTATATTCCCAATACTTCTGTAGGTTCTGTTATTGGCAAAGGAGGAGCTAGAATTAAAGAGATTCGAAGCATGTCTCGGTCCAGTGTTACTGTGACAGATCCGACTTCTGGTAGTGAAGAGAGGTTGGTACAGATTGTTGGACTGCCTGAATCAAACCAGTTAGCTATTTATATGATACATTCCGTGATTGAGAATGAAAAGATGCGGACTGGACCTAGAGGACCGCCATATGATGTACCTCCACATGCACCACCGCCATATTAAGACTTTGTAGACCTTTATACAATATTATCAAAACCGTGATTTTTCATTTGCGCAAAATTCCTGACGTATTTTTAATTTTTCCTTTTCTATTTTTTTAAATCATCAAATATGTGGAAGTCAAGCGAGACTTTGTTAAGATATGGTGCTAAAAGATGGATAGCAGTGAGATCAGTTCAGGCATTTACAAGTAGTCGAGGTATACAAGCCAGGGCTTATGGTTTGACTGGTCAAAGAAAGTATTCAAAGTTTGGATTGATGAAAGAGTTTGAACAAAGTGAACAAAAACTGGAACGAAGTGAACGGAAACTGGAACTGAATGAACGGAAACTGGATAAAAAACTGGATTTGAATGAACAGAAACTGAATGAACGGAAACTGAGTGAACTGGAACTGGAACAAAGTGAACTGGATAAAAAACTCAACCTCAATGAACTCGAGCTGAATGATCAGAAACTTAGTAAACAAAGTGAACTGAACCTCAATGAACTGGATAATGAACTCGAGCTGAATGATCAGAAACTTAGTAAACAAAGTAAACTGAATCTCAATGAACTGGATAAAAAACTCAACCTCAATGAACTCGAACTGAATAAAAAACTGGACAAAAATCTAAACCTAGATTTAAATGAACTAAACGACAAAAATAATGAATTGGAAAAAGACTTGAGTGAAATCGCATATAAAAAGTCTGAGCGTGCTAAACAAGCTGCTCAAGTCAATTTAAGAGCGAAACTCTCACCTAGAGACACAAAGAATAAAGGTGGAGGATTTAAGGAAATTATGAGATTGTTATCTCTTGCAAAGAATGAAGTCAAACCATTGATGATTGCTGGTGTCTTTTTAATTGTTAGTTCTGCTGTTATGTTGACTTTGCCTTTAACTATCGGAAAAATCTTGGATGTAGCTCCTGAAGGAGTGGAAAAACAGGTTTTTGGATTGCCTTTAACAACATTTTACTCTACTATCGCAGCACTATTTGTTGTTGGAGCAGGTGCTAATTTTGGTCGAGTTGTAATGTTACGAGTTATTGGAGAACGATTGGTTTCAAGATTAAGAGTTCTCTTGTTTAAAAGAACAGTTTCGCAAGATGCAGAATTTTTTGATGCCAATAGGGTCGGTGATTTGATTTCAAGATTATCTAGTGATACCAGCATTGTTGCTAAATCTCTTACGCAAAATGTTTCAGATGGCTTAAGATCTAGTATCACTGCGTCTTTTGGCTTGGTTATGATGTGTTATGTTTCAATCAAATTAACAAGTATGATTTTGCTGATTATTCCACCAGTATTTTTGGGTAGTATTATTTATGGCCGACGAGTTCGGCAACTATCTAGAGATTTACAGGCAGCTGTTGGATCTCTTACAAAAGTATCAGAAGAACGTCTTAGTAGTATTCGAACAGCGCAATCTTTTGCTGGAGAAGTTCAAGAAATTCATAGATATAGTACAAAGGTTCGTGATGTATTTACTATTGGAAAGCGTGAAGCGATTGCAGCAGCATCATTTTTTGCTTCTACAGGGCTTGCTGGAAATTTAACGATTTTATCATTATTGGCTATTGGAAGCCAAATGGTAACATCTGGAGAAATGACGTTAGGAGAGTTGACATCTTTTACAATGTACACAGGATATGCTGGTAGTGCAGCATTTGGAATTTCTACATTTTACAGTGAGTTAATGAAGGGAGTAGGAGCTGCTTCCCGGTTGTTTGAGTTGATGGATAGAGAACCGGCGATTAAGCCTACTGTTGGGCAGAAGGTTACTAATGCTCGGGATGTGATTAGATTTGAAAACGTCAAATTTGCGTATCCTACACGACCAGCGGTGACGATTTTTGAAGATTTGACGTTTGACATTCCAGCTGGTAGTAATGTTTGTATTGTTGGACCTTCAGGAGGAGGTAAGTCCACAATATCTTCATTGATTTTACGATTTTATGATCCCGTTTCAGGGAGCATCAAGATTGGAGATCAAGATTTAAAGACTGTTAATGTTAAGTCACTTCGACGACAGATTGGTGTTGTTTCTCAAGAGCCTGTTTTATTTAGCGGAACTATTGCTGAGAATATAGCTTATGGAAAGCCTCGAGCTTCACGATATGAGATTTATGAAGCAGCGCGTAAGGCAAATTGTGATTTTATCAGTGATTTTCCAGAAGGGTTGGACACTCATGTTGGAGCACGGGGTACTCAGCTTTCAGGTGGTCAAAAGCAACGAATAGCGATTGCACGGGCTTTAATTAAGCAGCCTTCTATATTAATTCTTGATGAAGCGACATCTGCGCTTGATTCGGAGTCAGAGGCAGCGGTGAATAGTGCACTTGCTAGGTTGATGACGGAGAATTCTACTACGATATCTATAGCACATCGGTTATCTACAATCAAGCGTAGTGATAGTTTAATTGTTTTGGGTACTGATGGACGAGTTGCTGAGATGGGAAATTTTAATGAATTGATTAGACAGCCCGATAGTGCATTGTCCAAGTTATTAAAAGCTCAGGCAGCTGATGTTTTGGATAATAGGAGTAGTAAGGCAGTTGAGTTAGTTGAGGATTTAGAGGTATCCGAGGAGGAAGTTGAAGAATTGGAGGCATTAGAAGAAGATCAAGAGAAGAGAGATTTTAGTGGGCAAGATTATAATAAGATACGGGAGTGATTTCTGTTGAAGCAAGTTGAATCTTGAAGCAAGTTGAATCTTGAAGCAAGTTGAATCTGAAGCAAGTTGAATCTTGAAGCAAGTTGAATCTTGAAGCAAATTGAATCTTGAAACAAGTTGAATCAAGTTAAATTAAGATAAATCAAATTGATATTTATTGAATCAAGATGGAGATTTTTTGAGATTTTTTCAAGATTTTTTTTCAAAAGATTTAATCAAGTTGAATATATGGTGATTTAAGTTAAATATTTAAAATTTAGATTGAATTAAATTAAAGATTTATCTTTTTAGATCAAGTTAGTGATTTAAGGATATGGGAATCTGAGAATATTGAATCTGAGAAAAATGTATCCAAGAATAATGAATCTGAGAATCTGTTGAAAAGTTAAGTTCAATGATATTGATTTGGAATGATTTTGAAATGATTTTGATATGATTTTAATATGATTTTGATATGATTTTAATATGATTTTGATATGATTTTAATATGATTTTGATATGATTTTGAAATGATTTTAAAACGATTTTGATATGATTTTGAAATGATATGATTTGATATGACTTGATATGATTTGATATGATTTGATATGATTTGATATGATTCGATATGATTTAATATGATTTGATATGATTTGATATGATTTGATATGATTTGAAATAAATCGAATAATTTAATATGAATTGGATATGAATTTAAATATGGATTTAAATTTCAATGAATTTAAATAATTTAAATATAATTTTAAATATTCAATAATTTAATATAAATTCGAAATAATCTTGAATAATTTTTATTTAAATAATCCATAAATCTAATCAATCTTGAACTCATCTAACCCATCTTAAATTCTCAAATCCTATCAAACCAAGCTCAAAAAAATTTAAAAAATTGAAATAAATTTTAAAATAAAATTTGAAAGTATTCAAAGCTTGTTATTAAATAAAATCTATTACACAAAAATGAAAAACAATTAGAAACAAAAACAAACTTACTTGGGAACAACAGCACCAGGCATATAAATGGGCTTGACAACAAAGTAAGAGTTCTCGTGATTTGCAATACCAGCATAAGCATTGTACCAAGCAATGACAGCAGTGATGAGGCCGCAGTAACCACCAGCCTTGCCGACAGCAGGTGCATTAGCCAAATGAGAAATGGTAAGAAGCAAAAAGGTCAAATCAAGCATGAAAAAAAGTGAAAAAAATGCAACAGTCGATTTCAATGTAAGCATCATCATGATAAAAGTAAAAAAGAACCATGCAAGCAAGAAAAATCCAACAACATTGTTGAGGTCGGCAGGATCTGAATAAGCTGCAGCAATACCAAAGCTCTTGGTCTCCAAAGCACCCCATGCAAGCCAAAAGCCACCATAAGAAGACAAAGCAACGGCACCAAAAGTGTTTTCAACAACAATCTCCCACATACCAGCCAAAAGTTGAATAAATCCACCATAGAAAAAGGCAAGACCAATAACACCTGAAGGATTCGAAACGCCTCTGGCACGAATGTTAACCAGGGACAGAACAAATGTTGTCAATGCAAATGCACACAATCCCAAAGGACCAGGATTGGCGAACTTTCTAGAAGGTGCAGCACTCAAACCGGGGTTCAAAGTACCTCCAAAGGCTGCAACAAATTCATTCTTGTAGACTTTGGTACCTCCAATGTGAAGGATTTCATTGTCATCACCAGATGTAGTGATGCGTTGAACGGGGTGGCTTCTATTGAAGTGAGAAGAAGCGCCAGAATCGTGATCGGCAGTTCCTTTTTCAAGATCGAGATCGTTAATGTTGCTGACTTGAGCCATTGTTGTTTAGTAAGAAGGTTTATTAGGTGTTGAAATAAGATTTGAAGTGTTGATGGAGGAAAAAAAAAATTGATTTTAGAGTGAAAGAAAAGGTATTTATAGGAGAAGATGGGTAGCAACGAATGGTAAGATGGAAAAATTTTCTTTTTCCTTCTTTTCTTTTTTTGTTAAATTTTGGTCAAAACTAATTTTTGCGCAACCGTTTACCCCATGTTTTTATTTCTTGCAAAAATTACCCCATTTTAGAGGGGCTTTTTGTGTTTTTTCATTTTTTTTCATTTTTTTGTATTTTTTATTATCTTTTCATCTATTATTTCAAGTAATCATTCTTATTATTTCATGTAATCATTTCCGTACTCATCATTCCCATTTTCATCATTTCTATTTTCATTTTCATTCCCATCTTCTCATACCTAAAAACTCCGGTAGCCCTGCTTTTTGTCAATTCCTGTTAAGCACAAACGACATAAATTCAAACGTCTTTTCCACCTCCCTATTCTTTCTTTTTCCCTTCTAGTCTTAGTCTAGTCTACTTTTATTGTTCCTTCCATCCCTCCCCCTCCTTTACATACAATTAGTGCTGACTCTGTCATCGTGACAAAACATACCACCATCACTTCCATGCAGTTTCACAACATCTATGCAATATCATCTCTCACTCCAAATACCACTTCCTTCTAACACTTTCGTATTGTATCACCTTGAACCCCTCCTTCCTATTTTCATTTCACTCCGCCAAGCTCCGTCGATACCGAAGAATCAGTTCGAAGCTTGATCCATTTCTCCTTATCCCCCTCATACTTTAATCAATGTTGCATTCTTAAATCCACACTTAATTTCTACAATCGTGATCTTAGTCATCTTAGTCATCTCAATCATATCATCTCTATAACCCTAGTGATCTCAGCCATCTCAAAGATCTCAATTGTCATCTCTAGAGTAATGCTTCAAAACATCCTTTTACCCATTAAACTAAAAACTATAGAGTCCCGTAACCCAACCTTATTTCATACCTAAAAAAATGCCAATTTAAATGCCAATTTCAATCTCACCACAGTTAAAATGTAAAAAACATGCCTCAAGTCGGATTCGAACCAACGATCTCGTCATTACTAGTGACGCGCCTTACCAACTTGGCCATCAAGGCTGTTACAGTGTTGTCTGTTTTTTATTTGTTTAGTATACTTCTTTTCAGAGCCCTAACCCTAAAGATTTTACATTTTTGCGATTGCAAAATAATTTTTTGAGTTGAAATAACCGGTTGTTGCACTGGAGAATAAACAGTATGAGGTTGTATAAATTTGTCATCCTATTTAGTGACAATGGACTGATACTCCAGATTAGTCGTATCGATTGATTGAAAAAATACCCCGAGGTTCTGACGGGCAAATGGCTACTACCAAAGAATCCGATCACAACTTGGCAGCTTGAGCTTGGTATTCAGGGTTCAACTTTTTATAATTCCGAGCCGCTGTCGGCGATAACGGGTGATTACACTCATTCATCTCTCTACAAAGTCTCAATAGCGGACAAAAGGAAACCCCGAGATTATTGTTGTTTTTGTCGGTCTGATGTTGTCGGGCGTGTGTCGGTGTAATGTTGTCGGTCAGATGATATCGGTCAACTATCTTTGATTTTTTTTCTGTCGTGAATTGTACCGACCCTCAAAAATAATGAGGAGAATTTCCTAAATCATTTAAAAAATGAGGGGTCTTGAACCTTTTTATCTACTTTGCATTCTTGCTGGTTTCTGACTGCCACGTTGGCCACAGATCTTCTGTTGGTTTTTAGCTGTTGCTGATGTTGCGACGGTGGGTTCCACAGTGATTTCTTTAAATGGCTTGAATCATGCCATTTTTGACGCTAATGCAGAGTGTTTACCGATTCAATCCAATTTCAGCCTGTCAAAATTTTCCCATGTGGTTGATGACCTTGAGGAGTATACAGTGGGCCATCATGCGGAACTTTGGTGGGGGTTAGCTGTGTGGCTATTTGTCAATAATATCTGTGTCTATATTTAATCACCGTATCGGAAAAGCGCTCGGCTAAAAGGAGTTTATGTTTCGATAAAGCTCAAGCTTTAATTAAGTTTACATGCTTGATCAAGTTTTCAATAAAGTTTACATGTTTGTTTTACTAAAGTTTACATGAAAAAGCTCAAGTCTAAATTCTAAGTATATGTAAGTCTTAAAGTACAAGTCTAAAGTGTTAACTTTCCGGATAATCTTTGAATCCATCAATTTTAAGTTTTCACACGTTAATTAACGCGTCTCGCGTTTGAAATATATGATTGGTTAATATTCAACACCCGCTTAAACTCCCATTTAAGAACTTATATCAACACTTGAGCTACCATACAAGCACTTTAACTCACATATAAGCAACTCCAATATAAGCAATTTGAGCAACTTTCATAAGAAACTTCCAACTTCAATAAATTATTTCCAAAAGCTGTTGTGTGTCTCTAATTTTCCTAGAATTTCTATTGTACATCATACAAGCTGAAGAATACCTTGTCATGATTTGCATTCAATTGAATAATATGAAAAAAAAAGTTCTTTGTCCATTAACAAAGAACGAAATCATGAAATTTACCATAATTCTACCATCAATAAAACAACATCTTCATTAATATCCATCCCACTTCACACCCCTACCTATTTCAACTCCCAATTTAAAATTCACAAACCTTCTAGTGCAAATATCACTAACATTAAAGAAAATTCAACTTTGCCTATTTTGCTCTTCTAATTATTGCTTGTCTTTTTAATTTCTAGCTTCTTTCTTCTTCTTACCTTTCTCATTCCTTTTGTTAAGTCTCTGGCAAAAACCAAAAAAAAATTTAAATATATATATCATGTCCGTCTTGTGTAACTCATCAACGCTAGACACAGAATACAGCGACCTAGAAAGAACTATTTCTTCTACTTCTTGTTGTCCTGACGCATATGTAACTCAAGTTTTTTCAGAAGACTTGTTCCTTCAAGTAAAAGTTTGGGTATGATTGCAACTGAGTTGCTGAAATCTTGGTTTACTAACTTGCTTATAGCCTGCTTACAATAAAGTCTCATATAAAGGCAAACTTCTTTTCAGCCACGGATTTTGTGATGACAAAGATACCTACGCTCATATATGGCCAAAACTTCAACCAAAAGGATATGAAATTGTATCATTCGATCAACGTGGTTTTGGTGATACTTCATCTGGAAAACTTTACGGCATTTCTAACGACAGATTAGTCTTTGCAGACCTCGACAAAATGATTGAATTCTCTACTCAAGGTTATACTGGCCCTCTTTTTCTCACTGGTCAAAGTATGGTGCGTGTAAAGCTTTGGAAATTAAATATAAATGCTAATCATAATTTTAGGGTGGTGGAATAGTCTTAAATTATCACATCAAAGGAAAATATCGCACTAGAATAAATGGATACATTGCTCTGGCTCCATTAATTCATATTCATGTAAGTTGCTGACTCTACAACAATGCGTTAATTACTAACTGTTTGACAGCCAAAATCTGAACCCAGTCTCATTATAAAAACTGCGTTACCTTATCTATCTAAATATCTTCCAAAGTTTCGAGCTCCAGGAAAAGTTAAGAATGAATTCATCACAACCGATCCGGACCGTCTAGATTACATGGCTAAACATCCACGTATTGTTAAATCGACAGGTCCTCTGATAAAGGGTATGATTGACCGTGGCAAAAAATTGCTAGATCCTGATTTTATTTCAAATTGTATAGATCGTCCTGTTGTTATTTTTCATGGAACTTCTGATTTTATTGATTCTTATGAGGCTAGTGTCGAGTTTATTAGAAAAATTGCAGTTACTGATAAGCAACTTTTTAGTTATCCTGATTTTTTTCATGATTTTTTTCAAGAAACTCCAGAAAGAATTGAAACTGCAATGAAAGATTTAAAAATGTGGCTCGATGAACATTCTATAGGAACTATATAATAATCAAACTTAGCATGCATTTTTGTAAATTTATTAATATATTTTTATTATTTATTATTTTTATATGATCATTATTATTTATTATTTTTATATGATCATTATTATTTATTATTTTTATATGATCATTATTATTTATTATTTTTATATGATCATTATTATTTGTTATTTTCATTATTTCATTATTATTTTTATATGATCATTATTATTTATTATTTTTATATGATCATTATTATTTGTTATTTTCATTATTTCATTATTATTTTTATATGATCATTATTATTTATTATTTTTATATGATCATTAT